>JAQMYF010000012.1:20900884-20914408 GCA_030014195.1 Neosilurus mollespiculum | reverse complement strand
ACAGAATCTATCTATCTATCTATCTATCTATCTATCTATCTATCTATCTATCTATCTATCTATCTATCTATCTATCTGCTCATAGTGTGTTACATGGCAGGATCTTTGCTCATGAGTGTGTACAAACTGGGTTCACAGAAACACAGTGATGATTGTGCAAATATCTGGAGTTCAATTCCCCTCAGTGAGCCATTTAGTGTGTGTAATCTGATTGTGCTTTTAATCGTGCTTTATCGCTTGTCGGAGTGCAGAAGGGGGAAAACAGATTGCGACTGCAGTGGCTGTAATCTTGACTAATGGATTGGGTGACAGTTACTGGTACAAATCTCTCTGAAGTTCACATGCTGTAATCCTCTGTGTCTTCGCACCGCTTCCATCCAAATCTTTCATAAATTTGAAATCAATCTTCTGAAGAGTTCGCAAAAATAAGGGAACATGTGTGTGAGTGTGTTTGTTGTTGAATATTCACACATGCACACACATTGCTGTAGAGAGACCTGAACACACAGCACATGTTTCTATCAGCCCTTTATCCCATCTGCTCTTAGTCCTTATGCCAAGTTTTATAAAACATGTATTATGTACACACATTTTAGATATTTCTTTTATTTCCACTGGGATTTTCTTAATGCACAACTGTGAAATTCATGACTTTAGATTTAGAATACAGTACAGTATTGTTATCGCTGGCAGTTGTGAATCTGTTTGTCACTTTGTCTGTGAACAAAATCCCAACCACACCTGGACACAGATTTTAACCATTCTTGGTAATGACACTACCCTACCAGTGTCCCAGAGATTACTTGACTTTGAAATGTCTAGGTCAAAGGTCAAGGTCAGAGCAAGGTCACAAAGCTTTGAAGATTGAGCACTTGTACCTACACGTGCCATTACTATACAACACTAATAGGAAACCATATATGGACTTTCAGATAAGACAATAACCTTTGACCTTGGGTGACCTTGTAAGGTCAAACTCCATCCATCTCATAAAACCTTTTTAAACTAATTTGGTCACGTCAATGTACTGCAAAGAATTTTGTAAGATGAGCACATGGGTAATTAAAACCAGTACCCATTTACTCTCTACTAGTGGGGCCGGTGGTGTAGTAGTTAGGGTGCTGGGCTCATGAACGAGAGGTTGTGGGTTTGAATCCCCATTAGACTCCCATTGTGCTAAGGCCCCTGTGCAAGGTCTTAACCACAAGTGTGTCTCTGTCCATCCAGTAGTATAAATAGGTACCAGTAAAAATACTGGGAAAGTAACCTGCAACAGGCTAGAATCCCGGAAGAAGGAGTTGAACTCCTAGTTGCTTCACACTAAGGAAACCAGGAATAAGCTCCGGCCTGATGAGTCAGTAGGCTCAGGTGTAAAAGTCCAACATACTTTACCTCTACCCATTTACTCATTTTCCAAATCCCTTAATCCTATTAGGGACACAGGAGGCTAGAGCCTATCTCAGCCAGCTCGAGGCAAAGGTCTATACAGCCGAACAGCTAGCTAGTCCATCGCAGTGCCAAGACACACAACCATTCGCATTCACATTCTCAGTTGGAACAATTTGGAACAGCCAGTTCACCTAATGTGCATGTCTTTGGACTGAGGGGGGAAACCAAGTTGCCCAGAGAAAATCGACATAAGCCAGGCCGAACATGCAAACTTCACCCTTGTTAGGTAGCCTAACCACTAAACCACCATGCCGCCTACCATTTCCCATATTGGGCCTATTTGATATATGATTCATGCTGCATGGTGGTGATGCCTCTCTTTTTTTTAAAAAATTCGTAGTTGGCTTGTCAATGCAGTCCACAATTTTTTATTTTAACTTACTAACAGCAGCAGCTTCTCACCACAAATCTCTGTTCAGTTAGGAGAGAATTAACAATGATACAGAGGCTCACACACACATGAGCTACACTACAGAGGAATATCAAGTGAACTGTTATAGTTCTAGCCCAGCTGCTGCTTAAAAACAATACAAAACCTACTATCCCATGATGTCCTGGCGAGCTGTCCGGGGTGTACTCTGCCTTCGCCGGCTGAGATGGGCTCCAGCCACAAAAATGGATTAAGTGGATGAGAAAATGAATGAATGATGAATGAACACCTACTATCATCCTAGAGTTTGCGAGTTCAAGCCTTGGCTGGTGGATGCAGCAATCAACAGCTAGGGCCCCATGAGAGCTAATTGGCTGAGCTCTCAGGGAAGGAGGGCTGGCATGCGATCTCCTCCCTGTCACTCAGACATGACACTAGCCATTCACAGGTGTCTGTGAATTCATACATATGAGGAGGCAGATAGTGCTATCCTCTGAGTATGCTACGCTGTCCTTGAATAGGCATGCAAAGCAGCAATAGACAATGAGATCAGCAGGCAGAACGTGCCTTGGAGGAAGCATGTGCTTGCCTTCATCTGCTCTGGTTCATAGCCTTGGTGGTTTTTAAATTAGGGAGAAAATTAGGGGCAGGAGTTCAATTGCATTCTGCATCTGAATACTTAGTATGCACTAATGTTAAAAATCTACTACCTGCCCATTAGTCTAGTACATAACTATGAGTCCATGAGTGCATACTAAAAACACAATCTGGATTGACGACACAATCATCCTACCCATCCTTTGACCTAGATATTCACAAATGACACACATGCTAAACTTTTCCTGTAGTGGCAGATGGTGAAATGGTGAAACATTGTCAGAGACACCCCTTGGACTTTGCACCAGCCAACTTTGCCTCAGTCTGAATTCTTCTTCTTCTTTGGTTATTCAGAATCTCCAGTTGAATTGTGGGATATACTGTTCAATAAGTGTGGTATGGTTGCATACTACAGCTATCACTACTATTCTATTCGACTACTATTAATCGCTGACTGAGTATTTTGGGCATGTTCCTGTCACAGTAAGAAGGTCCTGGGTTCAATTCCCAGGGTCTGGCATTTCTGAGTGGAGTTTGCATGTTCTACCCTGGTTCCCCCACACAGTCCAAAGACACTGGATAACTGGCTATTCCAAATTGCCCCTAGATGTGAGAGAGAGTGTACATGGTTAGGTGTTTGTTGCCCTGTGATGAACTGATGAGCTGTTCAGGGTGTACCCCACCTTTGCCCAGTGTCGGCTGAGATAGGCACCAGCCTCCCCGCGACCCCAGTAGGATTGCGCTGATCAGCAAATGAGTGAGTGAATTAGTGAGTGTGGCAAGGGGGTCAACCATTTATTTTTTTTGTATCCAACAGAACCAGGATATAATGCCTGATATAAAAACGATCTTTTGGCTTCCTTCATACAAATGTAGATGTTTGGTATTAAAGAAAACATTTCAAGACAAAAAAGAATCAGTGTTTGAAGTAGCGATAGCAGAAACCCCTGGGAATATCCGAGGGCGTCCCGAATGCCCCTGCCTCAGACATAAAGGTAGTACTGCCTCCCCAGTGATAAATGAGGTGGTGTGCAACATCTACAAAGGCGACCATATCAGCGTATATCTGTGATTACTGCTTATATCTGTCAAATTTAATATGTATGGAGTTGTGAGGGGAGAAAAATGTGCCTTGTCCTGAAACGGTTCCTGTCAGTGCATTGCATGTAATCCAAAAACATTTCCTGTTTTTCCTGTAATCCAGCAGGAGAATAGCATGAGCAAACAGATAACTGGTAATTAGTGTGCTGTCATCTTATTGTTTTCTTACTGGATACGTGTGTGTGTGTGTGTGTGTGTGTATGTGTGTGTGTGTGTGTGTGTGTGTGTGTGTGTGTATGTGTGGAGATTAGTTGAGCCAATTTACATGTTTGGAATGAGGCCAAAAGGCAGTCGTGTAGATAAGCTCTCACTGACTGGTGATATTTAGGCTGCTAGTTCCACGTGTGTGTGTGTGTGTGTGTGTGTGTGTGTGTGTGTGTGTGTGTGTGTGTGACATTACAGAATAGCTTCTTCCTAATATTTCACCAGCAACAAGCATACTTTTATACAACAGCTTAAATAAACTGCCCACATTTTAGCATAGCTATAGTTTTGTGTCCTGAAAGAGTTAAAAGTAAATGGGCTCCCAAGTGGTGTATTGACTGTGTTGCCGCAGCCATCCGTGATGGGGAGTCCACGGGAGTTAATTGGCCAAGGGATGGCATATGATCCCCTGTCACTCATAGCAATCACCAGCCAATCAATGGCCATCTGTGAGCTCATTCTCACAAAGAGGTGGATATTGCATTCGTTTCGAGTGTGTTAGGCCACCTCCAAATGCGCATGAGCAGCAGTTCGTAAATAGGTGGGTGGCAACATCGCATGTCACGGAGGGGGCATGTGCATACTCATGCCCTTCCCAGGTTGGTAGTGGCTGTATGTGATAGGGAGGGAACACTTGACGGGTGGGATACGACTGAAATTAGGAGGAAATAAACGGGGGGAAACTTACCCCTATTTACCGGGGTAAATAACTGATGCTAGAAAGAGTTTACAATAATCACATAATGACTCATCATTGCAGCCCTTTGTGCAGCTTTGGCTGTATTCCAATCCTGCCTTTAATGCACCCTTGTTGACTACTCTTCGGTGTTCCTCCTTGTGAGAATGTCCTTTACCATCTTAAATGCTTGTTTTATCACTTTATCAGCTCAAGTGAAGTCTATGTGATCTGACGTTAGAGGCCAGACGAGCCTAGAGAACAGACTGAGCATACATATTTGGATTTTTGAAGAACACATGATGCAAGTAACACTCACTCTCTCACTTGCTCATTTGGTGTACTGTTTAATCCTACTAGGGTTGTAGCCAACTCTGGGTGAAGATGGGGTACACCCTGAAGATCTTGCCAGACCTTCACAGAGCCAACACACACAACCATTCACACTCATACCTAGGGGCAATTTGGAACAGCCAATTAACCTAATGTGTATGTCTTTGGACTGTGGAAGTACCCTGAAGAAACCTACGTAAGTATGAGGAGAACATGTAAACTCCACACAGAAATACCTTTCACTCAATACCCGGGACTCCTGGGAGCCCAGAACGCAGGACCTTCTTGCTGTAAGTGTGCACACACTCCTATACACACTCCTGTACACCGCTAAAACTCCTGTACAAACTCCCTCACACACTCCCATACGCACACCAGAACAAACACACCCTGGTACACACTACTGTGCACACCACTATACACAGTCCTGCATATGCTCCTATACACCTTCCTGTACATACCACCACATACACTCCTGTACACATTCCCATACACACTCCTGTGCACATTCCATACACACTCTCATGAACACCTCCATACACGGTACACACTCTCATACACATTACCATACACACTGCTGTACACTCCGATACGCAATTCCATAAACACTCCAGTACACACTCCCATACACACTCCTGTACACACAACTCCTGTACAAACTCCTTTACATGTCTGCATGTGTTTCTGTAAGGAGTTTGCATGTTCTCCCTGTGCCTGCATGGGCTTCCTCTGGGGATGCCAGTTTCCTTTTACAATCCAAAGAGATGCACATTAGGCCGATTAGCTACTCAGAAATTACCCCTAGGAGTGAATGTGCGTATGAATGGTCTCAATATGAAGTGGCGCCCCTCTCTCGGGAATTAGCAACCAATGGGTAAATTAATTCCTATCTATGACTTTATTTCTAGTTTTAATTCCTAGCTAGGACTTTAGCTCAAGAAAGAAAGAAGAAAGCTTCTAATTCATAGTTCAAGAAGCCACTGGTGCCAGATTTCCCATGTGACATCACAAATCCTCGAATTCCCTCACATAAACACTGTGACGATTTAGTGGGATTTTCTACTGATACACAGAGGATGGGGGGAAATAGAGCTCAGAGGAGATATGAGTCTTTATTTGCTGCTCAGTCACAGTGAAATTATTACACACACATACACACACACACACACACACACACACTCTCACACCCACTCACACACCATACGCTCCATCTCCCTTGACGCCCTTTTCTTTTTCCTTTTCTCTGTGAAACCCATTGTTCGTTGACAGCACAATTGCTCGATGCAGAAGAATGTGGAATTAATATCTCTGGTTCTTAATAGCACAAGACCCACGGACTGATGGGAATAAAGAGAGTGCAGTCTAACTGTGCAGTCGCCTTCTCTTAACTGAGAGGTGATACAGTACGTCTCGTGCAATAATTATCATTGGTGTTGTGGATGGTATCATCCCTAGACTTGTGTTTCACTTACTACGCAGTGTGTTTCATCAGGTAACATTTCAAACCATGTCTATAGTCGGTAAACATTTGTGAGAGAACAAGTGCTACTCATGAAGCAATACTCACAAATATAATAGAGATGATTTTCTAACTTTACTCTATTCACTTTGGGAATTTAAATGTACTCTGCATTGTATTCATTCATTCATTCATTCTTTTGTTTGCCAAACCGTTTAATCCTATTACGGTCACTGGGAGGCTCAACCATCTTAGGGCAGTACACCCATCACATGACCAACACACACAACAATTCTCACCTAAACATAGGGGCAATATGGAAGAGTCAGTTGCCCTAATGTGCATGTTTTTGGACTGTAGGCGGAAACTGGAGTACCCGGAGAAAACCCACGCAAGCACAGGAAGAGCATGCAAACTCCGCACAGAAACGCTCTCGCCAAGCCCAGGACGCGAACCCAGGACCTTCTTGCGGTGAGGCGGACATGCTAAACACTACTCCACTGTGCAGCATTGTATAGTTGTAATAAAAAGCAAGTATTACACACACCAAAAAGCTACTTAACATCAGTATTACACACAATATGTTCATAATATTGAGAACTGTGATGGCGGCACAGTGGCATAATGATTAGCATATCTGCCTCACAGCAAAAAGGAATGGGTTCAATTCGCGAGCTCAGGTGTGGAATATACATGTTCTCCCCTTGCTTGCATGGGTTTCCTCTGGGTACTCAAGTTTCCTCCCACAGTCCAAAGATATGCACATTAGGCTAATTGTTTTTTCTAAAATGCCCCTAGTGTATGGTTGTGTGTGTGTTGGCCCTGCAATGGTCTAGCAAACTGTTCAGGGTGTACTACACCTTTGCCCAGTGTTGGCCGAGACAGGCTCCAGCCTCTCTGTGACCCTAGTAGGAGTAATCGGTTCAGCAAATAAGTGAGTGTGAGTGTGAATGGTTTTGTGTGTGTGTGTGTGTGTGTGTGTGTGTTTGTGTGTGTGTGTGTGTGTGTGTTGGCCCTACGATGGTCTGACAAGCGGTTCAGGATGGACCCCGCCTTCACCTGGAGTCAGCTAGGATGGTCTTTAGCCTCCTAACGTCCATAATTAAGGATAAAACAGTTTGGAAACCTGTACACTAACATTATTAAAGTATCAACTACATCCCTGTCCTTATTCTTACGTGCGTATAGTGCCCTTAAAAATAGACACTGTCACAAAGCACTCTACTATCTTCAATCCCCAACCACAGTGGCAAGAAAAACTCCATGAGACATCATGAGGAAAAAAGTTGTGTGCAACAAACAAAAAAGCGATTTCACTGTAGCAGTATGTTAATACTCTGAGTTACTTTTTTTCTCGCTTCATTCCCAGTTTGTAATCTGATGTTGGAGGTCACAGCAGCTGGATTTCCTGCTAGTCAGTAAAGGTGTGTGCCCTTGCATTGTCTTTCAGGGCTATGCTATTGTTTTTAGTAGTGCATTGTGGGAGCTGCCTTTTTTTCTGTGTTAGATCTGAGGAACACATTGTGAGACTGTAATTGATCTCATCTTGATATTAGTTGTTGTTTATTTTTTGTTTGTTTGTTTAAAGCTATATATAGATTTAGGCACTGCCTGAATGCGTAGCTCTTGATAGATATCTCTACTGATAGGTGTCAGAGGCTGGTGTTATAATTCAATTCACTTTTATTTGTATAGAATGTGCTACTACTGGTTGGAGTTCTCATCTTAGAAGCCCCTCGCTCCTGCTGTTGATGATCCATATGGACCTAAATTTATACTTAAAAACTGTAAAGATGACTATACATATAAATTGAATTATAAGAGTAGTGCAGCTCGTCTAAGGATCAGCTTCATCCCTGAAGGAAATTAAATAAATGAATCTCCCCTGCTTTTCCTGACTACCATCTGGAGCGAAGGCAGGAAAGGTAAGAAAAGTTTTCTTTTCACACCCTTTCACTAGTTGAAGTCCATGCTCATTTGTAGCACCTGTCTTGTTAGTTTAGAGTGAGTTAGATTGTATGTTTTTTATTCTGTGTGAGTCTGAGCGGTGGTGTGTGAGCCTTATTTTTTTGGGTTCCTGTGTCGTTATAAATTAGTCTGTTTTTTATTGTTGTTGTCATACCTGCCGTCAGCATTAACACAACAAAGTCAGCATCAGGCACAGACACAGGACAACCATCCAAGACATGTTACATGCCCAGGGGGCTCCAATCGCAGTGGTGGCTCAGTGGTTAGGGCTCCTGGTTAGTGATCCAAAGGTCAGTGGTTTGATCCCCAGTACCCCCACGCTGCCACTGTTGGGAACTTAAGCAAGACCGTTAAACCCTCAATTGCTCAGTTGTATAAAATGATAAATGTAAGTCGCTCTGGATAAGAGCGTCTTCCAAATGCTGTAGTAGAGTCTGTGTACATAAAATGAAAAGGAAGTGAAAGAGAGAAAAAGCTGAGGGAGTTTTTGTCACTTCTTTTCACCTGGGATATAGAGTTATATAACAGTATCTCTGATTTCTTTTAAATTATTTGGATGAATGAATGTAACAGCAGAGTTCCATACACAAAGGCCCACGTGAGCAGAGTATTCTCATTGTTATGTAATATGACTTGGATAGTTTTCCTGTGTTCATTCCATGTCCATCTTGTGACTGTGTATTGCTGTACAGAACTAACTAATTGACCGTAGTAATGGAATATATTTTTTGTGGTTGTCCCGTGTCCATCCCATGTCTGTGCATCATAGTACAGAACTAACCCATCAATTTCATTTTGGATAGTTGTCCCGTGTTCGAGGCTTGCTATGTAAAAATGACCTATCAACTTTATTTTGGATGGTTGTCGCATGTTCTTGAGAGAGTTCATACTGATTGGCTGTTATGTATCATTGAGTTGCAAGATAATGCTTGTCAATGATTCTGAAACCTATCCAGTCATAACATAAATAAACACACTTGCAAAGACCTCATGAGGAGCTCGGTATTTAGGCAGTGCCTAAATCAATGTATTATGTGTTCCAAGTCTTAATAATGAATACATACAATGGAGAAATATGTGACCCGATCTGGAAAAATGAGTCGAAAGTTGCAAATACCACCTCTGAGATACAGGCCAAAATATATTGTAATGCGTTGAAATATTGATTTTTCATTTTTTTCTCTGATTTTATAGATGAATTATTAATCTATCATTTCCTGAAGTCTGATAGCCGAGAAACTTATTTAAAGTAACAAAACTGACCATTTAGTAGAGGGTCCTAACTGTAAACTTGGCAGAAAAGACCAGGAAATATCCATAAAATTGTAGAAATTCAACATGTTCTCATGCTTTCACTGACGATACGCCCATCATTCTGGTATCTCCTATTGCCGGGGAATCTCCACCTTCTATATATAGAACTTACATGGCAATACAGTTAAGGCGATGGGTTACTGATCCAAAGGTCAGTGGTTCAATCCCCACTTGGGCCCTTGAGCAAGGTCCTTAACCCTTAATTGCTCAGTTGTATAAAAATGACAATTGTAAGTCGCTCTGGATAAGAGCATCTGCCAAATGCTGTAAATGTAAATGTAAATACTCCCTACAGAAAGCTCAAAAACTTGTAAACAAACCTGCCTTGATACTATGCAGTGGCCAGTGACCCCAGCCGTGACCCACAAACAAGCACGCTGATTGGCACTGCATTGTATATAACAAACAGTTTACTCATGTCAGTAACCGACTCCTCCATCAAAAAGTGTGAATTTTCTTTGTCATTTACGACTAACTTTGAATCTACTACTAGTGAAACAACTATATGGTATGTAGAGATTTATTCCATGTCTGATCAGGCCAATGGCTCTGTCGAAACACCGTCAAGCTGCAAGAGCATTGTTGCAAGAGCACCGCCAGTTGACTTGCATCTGTGCAACTTGGGTTCAGTGGCTGGTCAACAGGAATGGACAGATTTTGTAAACAGTTACTTTGGTTCTGATGACCCAGTGCCTTCCTCAGATTTGGAAAATGATGACAGTGATGATGAAAGTTTGTTTGGTGAGGAAAGTGATGCCTTGATGTAATCAAACAAACTTTGAATATTCATAACTTCAGAAGGTAATGATTCATTTTTTATAAGAGCAGCTTTGACAGAACTTCAACTACAAGGATTATTAATGCACTCATTCTAAAACTTTAAACTGGGAAAAAATGGGATACAAAGATAGAGAGTTTGTCCAAAAAGAATGATGAATGAATAGATATATAGTGAGCTGACAGAGAAGACTGGATGGAAGTCAAGGTTGTAGCCGAGCAGACCACAATGAATGGATGAAGAAACGGTGAGCCATTAAAGAAGATGATGCATGGATAGTGAGTAGACTGGAGAACTGAGTGAATGAATTGATTCTGTCCATCTCTATTCCTCCATCCATTCTCATCCACCTGCTTACTATTCCTATAACTATAACTATAACTACTAACTGTCTATCCAAACTCAATGTCTAAATGCAATTCTTTGCACCTCTATCAGCTCACTATCTCTCTGTCCAGCCTTCTTTTTGCCTTTTTCAACCTTTTGGAGGGGGCATGGTTGGTGGCCTAGAGTTTGGCACTTTCATCCCACAGCATGAAAGTCCTGGATCCGAGTCAGCAAAGGCAGTTCTGTTTGGAGTTTGCATGTCCTTCTCATGCTTGTGTGGACTTCCTCTGGGTGCTCTGGTTTCCTCCCATAGTCCAAAGCCATGCATATTAAGCAAATTGTCAATTCCAAATTGATACAAAAAAAAAAAAAAAAAAAAAGGTGATACATGTGAGTGTAAATGAATGTTTGTCTGGGAGAACAGGTTCTGCAGGGGGCTTGCAACCTTTCTGAGGAAGAAATACATTGCAAACGAAACCATAGAATTGGCTCAAAGCATCATGGGTGCCGAATGAGATAATAGAAAATAAATGTAGAGACGTTTAGTGATAATTAGTAATATTAAATGAATAGAGGGCTGAACGAGGACAGATGGAGAGATAAGGCATGAGAATGTGGCGATGATGATGATGAGAGGAGGGAGCAGGAGCAAGCTGGTGGAGGAGACTAGTAGTGAAATTTGGATGGAGCAATACTAAGCAGGTAGTTGATGATGAATGGAGGAACACAAATGGATATGAAGCATGCCAGAAGAAGCTGATAAATAGATTAAAAGAGGGTGAGCAGGGATGGAGAGAAGGTTGGGTGGAGTGAGCAAACTAAAAAAAACAAAAATATTAGATAGTAAATAACCTATTTGAACCAGGGTTTCATTGGAAGGATACTGAACTGGTCAATCAGGCTAGATGGAGTGATAGTGACTGGTCAGCAGAGGGTAAATCAAAGGATATCAAAGAGACCAGTAGTCAGTAAATGATAGGTGAATAGTATCACTGGAAAGATAGAGAGATGATGCTGGATAAAGAAATAGCGAGTGGGTATAAGTGGCTGGATGGACACTTTGTTAGGCTTGTTTGGATGATGGCAACAGCTTGGATGAAGTGAGAGTGAGCAGGAAGAATAGACTATTGTATATGGGTAGATACTGATTTGTGATATCACTAGTAAGAGCAAAATAAACCTCATGGACATTAATATATTCTCTGTGTCAAATGATAAGATCAGCACAGTAAATATCCTGGTGGAGATTGCTCAGCTCTGTGAAGGTAGAGAAGGAAAAATGAGGTGGATGGCAGGGGGTGGGGATGGGTGGGGGTGGGGGGTATTATTCGACCTGCTTTACACTTGAGAAATGAATTCAACACAGAATAACATCACACGGATGATCACCTTGAATTATCTGCTTTGTATTTTATCTAATCTGGCCCTCACCATGCTCCACTCAAATAAGAGGCAAGGCAATTTTACTTGTATAGCATGTAGTATTTCATACACAAAGGAAAGGTTTTTACAGGAAAAGATAGAGACAGGGATAAAACGAATAAATCAATAGTTAAATAGAACTTCACAATGATAACAAAAAAAAAAAGTGTAGTGCCATGCTTTTGGATTTAATTAAAGGTAGAGGAGATTATTTGTTTGTTTGTTTGCGTTAAGTTTTTTTTTATCTTTTAAATTTGTGTATACTTAGAGAAAAAGGCACGATTGCATTTCAATTCAAACAAAAAAATTCTCATGTGCTCAGTTTTGGATACCCTCACCCCCACACAACAACACATCACACAAGCTCGTGGCAAACAATGTTCTCTCTTTATTTTATGATTCTTCAGACTTTTATACACAGCGGGGCAGCCACAGCCTAATGGTTAAAGAAGCCACTTTGGGACTGAAAGGTTGCTGGTTTGATTCCCAAACCAGCAGGAAAAATGTGTGGCGGCGGTGGAAGTGAGCTGCACCTTCCCTTTCTCCAAATGCTTTAGTGGGATTAACTTTAACCCCATAAGGGTTACAGTGGATTTAGAGCAAACCTAGAAACTGTCAAATTAGACAGAAATATATTCTCTCTCACTCATTCATTTGCTGAACCGATTAATCCTATTAGGGTCGCGTATAGGCTGGAGCCTATGTCAGCTGACACTGGGCGAAGGTGGGGTACATCCTGAATAGCTTACCCTGAACAGCTCACCAGACCATTGCAGGGCAAAACACACACACACAACCATTCACATTCACACCTTGGGGCAATTTTGAAACAGCCAATCATCCGACCTAATGTGCATGTCTTTGGATGGTGAGAGGAAAGCGGAGTACCCAGGGGAAACTCACGCAAGCAATGGGAGAACATGCAAACTCCACACAGAAACATCCAAGCCGAGGACTTTACACCAACATGCCACAAACATTTTTTTTAAAGATTTATACATAGTTATACATATACACAGTAGCTAAGCTTCAAGATTCTCTGGATTATTTTTAAAAAATTTTCTGCATTATCTGCGGTTGATATTAATTCCTTGCTTTGCTGGCGAATTGTACAATCACTCTGTTGACTGTGGAATCCCAAGGTTTTGTGCAATCTGAAGCCTTCCTTCAGACTGGCCCACAGTTCGCCCTTTTTGAAAATCAGGCCTCTCTATCGCTCCTGGTGTTTGCTGCATCGTTAGATGCTATAAAACTGGCAGTGGCTCAGTGGTTACGGAAAAGGGTTAATGATACGAAGGTCAGGGGTTTAATTCCCAGTACCACCACTACTGGGCCCTTGAGCAAGGCCCTTAACCCTCAGTTGCTCAGTTGTATAAAATGGATAAGAGCGGCTGCCAAATGGCATAAATGTAAATAAAGAACATTTATATACAAAATGAAAAAAATAATAATTTATATATATATATATATATATATATATATATATATATATACACACACACACACACACACACACACACACACAC
>JAQMYF010000012.1:20852752-20884176 GCA_030014195.1 Neosilurus mollespiculum | reverse complement strand
TATATATATATAGGTCATCTGTCATCCTTTAGTCAGACTTGATAGAATCCATCAGGACTGCCAATGGTGCTGGACATCTTACCCAGAGGGTACTTCATACTTGTTTTCACTAAAACAAAAATATAAACTTTTAAAACAAAGTAAAACAATTGTCTTAATATTGTCATGAGGAAAAAGTGTTCTAACTATGTTTGTATTGTTATTTAGAGAGCTTAGAAATGTATGTATCTCACAAGATACATTGCCAGATTAAGGCTAGAAAATGCAGAAATTTGCTAATGTGCATTCCTCAACATTTTTTTTTTTCAAACTGGAAGGCATGTTAATATTTACTCCAAAATTATATACTGTCATGCACTTTTATGTACACTACAACAACCCAACCATTCAAAATAATGAGACGTCAGACCCTAATAAGGACCGGCTCTACAAGATCCCACCAGTGCTGAAGCACATCAGGAAGAAGTGTCTGGAAATTGAAAGTGAGAACTAGTTCTCAACCGGTAAAATTATGGTCCCTTATAAGGGGAGAAAGGATGGGTCTCTTTCACAATATCTCCCAACCAAACCTCACTACTGGGGGATCAAGATCTTTATTTGAGCAGGTGTTTTTGGCATTGTCTATGATTTCCTGACATACAAAGGCACATTCAGGACAGGCCCTGTCAAAGAACTTGGACTTGGGGCCAATGTGGTTGTTCATCTCTGCAAGACCTTCAAGAACTCATCAGTGTGTTGTCTACTTTGACTTTTCCACTTCTCTGCCACCCATAGTGCATCTGAAGGAGTCATTTGGCTTGCAAAGTCTGGGAACCATCTGCAAGAACAGTCTAAATGGATGTACGGTTGACTTCAACACAGTGCTGATGCAAGGAAGGGGCAGCTTTAACTACAGGGTTGATAATGAGGCAGAAGTGGCTGTTTTGAAATGGGTTGACAAAGCTGTTACCTTCGTTAGCTCCTGTGCTGTAATAAGCCCTGCCAAAGAAGTAAGGAATTTCTGCAGAGGGTAGGGAAGAAGAGTTGCTGTTCCTTGTCAAAAAGTTCACATTTGAGTTGCAGGTGCACTTACTGAACAGGAGGGGAGCGAAGGAAATAAGATGCCCACCATTTATTGAAAGAGGAAAGAGCATGTTATGCCCAGAGAACAATCAACTACCAAAAAATTTATAATTTTTCCTCCTCAAATTAAATGTTAATGTGTTTACCATTTTCGCTCTGTTTATTACCACAATAAAGGAACGTATAATGGGATATATATTTTGATATATAATCCAAAATATACATGATATTAAAAAAAAAATAAAGAGATATAATAGTAATATAGCAATAATAATGAGTTTGCTTGGATTATAAATAGAAGAATAATAACATTAAATAATTTTTTACAATTTGTTTTCCACTTGTGCCTGTTTAAGGGTAAAAGTTCCAATGTGTAATGATAAGGGGGCTCGCTTCATAGAAATTCCTTATTATATTATACCATATTATATTATATTATATTTAGTTAGATAGAAGTTTTTAACCAGTATAGAATGTGTTGTCCCCGATAAAATTTTAGAAAATGTTTTTGTCAGTTAGGTTTACATCAATTAATAAATCATAGATTTGAGGTTGTATTACATTTAGGAGAAAATCTAAATTTTTCTTTAATTGGGATTTGTTTATTTTTTTTATTTTTTATTTTTTTGGCTAAAAGATTTGCCTTGCATCTGAGCAATCTGACCTAGTTTAATAATTTTTCTTGTTATTCTTGCAAAATGTGCATACAGTGAATATAAAAAGTCTAGGCACTCTGTTAAAATGCCAGAGTTGCACTTAATTAAATTACTCTTCTAGTAGGATTTTCCAGACATTAACTTTGTTGAGTTTTCCAACACAATCTGCACTGAGCTTACAAAGCATCAAGGGGATCTCATTGTTGTGATATCTTTAAGGACAAGTGTACCAAAGAATTTCCAAGGCATCACATATACAGTAGCATGGAACACACTAAAACAGTCATCATCAGTGGAGAAAATACAGCACAATACAAAGAACTGGACGACCCCCTAAAAATTAAAAATGCAAGATGAAAACTGGTCTGGGAGACTGCAAATAGGACTACAGCAGCAGAAAAAGAGCAGCAGGAATTTCTGGCAAGTACTGGTTGTGCTATATATGTGACAACAATCTCACATATTTTACATATATCTGGAAAGTTTTTGTTACAAAGATTCAAGCCCAATCCAAGTTTTCAAAACCCTACATCAAGTCTCCTGAACATGTGAGAAAACATGTTCTGATCTGATGAGAACAAGGTTGAACAAAGTCCTAAAATTATTTATGTTGATTTATGTTGATTTTTATTACATTGCAAAAACCTGACATTTCACAAACCCTTACACATTTTCTCAGTCTTTATTTTTCATCGTTCATTTTCTAATTAGGGTCGCAGGGAGGCTGGCGCCCATCTCAGTCGACTCTGGGCAAGGGCAGAGTACACCCTGGACAGCTCACCAGGCCATCGCAGGGCAGAAACACGCTGATGGCTATGCAGCCTACTCTTGACGAAAATCAGCAATGGTTCTTTTACATGCCTCTCACCACAGACAGTGAGAGACATGGCTGGCCTTTGATAACCCAGTTACCTGCACTGGGGGGATAGCAGTGACAACCCGTTGATAGTGGGGCTTAAACTCTCAACCTTGGGATCAGTAATCCAGCACCCTTCCACCAGGCCACCACTGCCCATCTTTATTTTTATTTAAGCAATTTTTGTGAAGGTCAGTGATATAAATCAAGAACTACATACACCTAATTTTATTTGATAGCATACATTATGATACATAATTTGCTAATCTTCCTCTATGTAGTCCAGACAAATTCCTAAAATGAGATAATTTACCTGTGCATTTAGCTTCATGGATTTGTTCCTTCAGCTTATCATTTATTGCTCCATTCACATGACCACAAACTTTTTGTGACTGACTGGTTCATCTGAACAAACATTGCAATGAATTGTTACATAAACTGTTGGTCCTTTATTAAAACGGAGGGGGAAAAAAATAGTAGAAGCAAAGATGAAAAGTTAGCATAAGAAAATGGATATGTGGCGTGAAATCTGTGTCAAGTGTATAAGATTTATGTCAGTTATATCTGGCAGTTGTGTGCTACTATCTGATAAATGTATGCTAATTTATGACACCACATGGCATTAATTGGCCAATTTATTTCATGTAGACTACTATACAGCAAACACAGGAAACCAGGCAGTAGGAATTACAGAGTACAAGTAAAAGAAGTGTAAATGCAAAAAGAGAAGATCATATGCAGAGATGCTGAGCTGTATTCATTAATGAGGTTCTCTGTCCTTTAGCACATGACCTCCTTGGCACATGGTTGATAGTTATTAGAAAAGGGAGAGTAAAGGTATAAACCCTTAACTGCAATGAAAGCAAAATCTGCTCAATAAATGATATTCAACTTACTGTATTCTTTATAGACCATTCATCAGTAAAATAAATGACAGAAAACTACCGTAAACCAGCAACAAGATATTTCAAATAGGATTAGCACAATGCTAAAGCATTCATAGGCTTATGTTAGAGATTGTGGTTTGAGAGAAAAGTCTAGGTTAAGAAGCTGATGATTGGCTTGCAATGAAGTTAGCAGCTTTCCATGACACTTTAGTACTCCTAAAGAAAATCAGGGGCAGTTTAACAGCCATGTCTTTTTGGCTAAATGGCACAATAAAGTTCAAGAGTTGTATGTTTTATCGATTAAATATAGTTTGGAGAAGGGCTATAACACCCTGACTACTGTTACTTTAAAACCAAAACTGGAGACAAGGAACAACAAGCTGAAAATGAAATTTAAAGGATTTATGACAGGTGTAATTTCATGACAGGCTTATTTTTAGATTAGAAAAAAAAATCAGATTAAAAATTATTTTCCAAATGATTTTTACAAGTTGCAGTTGCTGTTTTCTTTGCTTCTAATCTAAGTTTTAATTTAATGCAAAATAACACCTTAATTCAATCAAGGAGCTAAAGCTGGTAAATTAAATACAAGGAAATAGATATTTAATCATTCTAGGATTATGATTTTAATTTTTAACCTGGTCTGGAAAGCCACTCCACTAAAGTCTGTATGTACTAATGCACTAATTCTATCCATGACATTTTCAAGTTGAGAAAGGTGTGCTTATATAAAAAATTCACATAGAACAATTCTTAATTTAATGATCCATAACACAATCCTCTACAAGTTACTTTCAGCTTTCTAATCACAATCAGAGCATGAGATTCTTCAGCCTTACACAGTATCCCCAAGTATTGTTTTAAAGCATAGTAATGTATGGCACCATTTAAGGCCCATTCACCTATAAAACACTACAACAGACAAATCTGCATTCATTCTTTAGACTGTTCCAGCACTACTGTTACAAAAGCAAAATTTTAAAGAGAATCACTGCACAAAAATAAAATTAAAATGCTCATATTTACCACAGAGTAAACAATCATTATATTGAAACACTGTGAAACTCTGAAGAACAATGGGAGTTAAGTGATTAAAAAAACAACAAAAAAACTAAAAGTATTATCTGTCTTTTTTCTTTTTCTAAAAGCTAGTGTACCTAATAACTGGGAAATCGACATGCATTTAACAATTATTTAACACACTTCATTCTGCTTTAATAGTATCAGGGTAAATATAGTTTCAGTATAGAAAACGACACCCCCCCCCCTCCCCACACACACAAACACACAAAAAATTTACATTATGTTGCTTTGAGCCTGAAATGAAGACACACAGATTTTTCTTCCCCTAACTATCTTCACTCAAAGCAATGTATAACAGCCAAGCGAAAGACATAATAAAAATATATAAAATACAGAATCACTTAGATGGTTAATTATCTTTTACATTGCACACCAAGATAACTGCCCTCCACCTGTGATCAGCTTAAATCATCTTGATGAGCTTAGCATAAAAACATCTAGATCATTCCAGTGCTTGGCAGTGTTGCAGAAAGCAAACAAATAACTATGGGTGGCAAGGCACTATTAAAAGATCTCAGGGAAAAAATTGTTGACAAGCGCAAATCAGGAGATGGATATAAGAAAGTTAAAAGGCTTTATCAATTACTTGGAGCATAGTAATGTCCATAACCAAGAAGAGGAATGTGTTTGATACAATTAGAACTGTCAGGCTGTCCCTCCAAACTGGATGAAACAGTGAGGAGAAAGACAGGTCAGAAAGACTACCAAGAGGCCAATTTTGGGTGAACAGGATTCAAATGGAAAAAGGTGTTATAATCAGTTGAAACCAAAATTAAAGTATTTGGCCTCAATGACTAACAGTATACCTGGCAGAAAGCCAATGAAACTTACCATTCAAAGAACACCATAGGCGGTGTAGCATCCTGTTGTGGGGTGTTTCTCTGCAGCAGGGACTGGGCCACTTGTTAAGATAGAAGGAAAAATGGATGGGACAAAATATCATCAAACACTTGAAAAAAACCTGCTGCCCTCTGACTGAAAGGTATCGATGGGAAGAAGATTCACTTTCCAACATGACAATGAAAGTTGGGCCCACAGTGAGACAGAAAAAAAGGTGAGGCCTAGTCAGAGTTCAGACTTAAATTCTCTTGAAAAGCTGTGGAAGGACTTAAAGACTGCAGTCAACCAACATCACTATCCAATTTATGGGTTTCCCACAAAGTGCTAACACAGGGGGTGATCCTTTACCCATCCCAGTGATTCTGTTGATTTCATTTTTATATTCTAAGTTGCACTGAGTGAATACAGCTGGAAAAAATATTTGTGTTTGTCTTCATTTCAGTCTGCAAAGAAAAAAAAGAAGAAGAAGAAAAAAAAAAAGGTTATATAGCAGGGTGTGGGGTGGGGGGTTGTCTGTTCTGTACCCACTGTATCTAGGGCTTGACATTTTTTTCTTTGTTTAAAATACTTATATAAAAAAATTTTGTTGGTTTTTTAGTTCTTGTGCAAAACCATTTTGATATACACATGTTCATGTTACATTACTACATTGAATAAAGCCTAATTGGAGAGAATTGACTGAACTTTCTTACTGTGATAATATGAAATTATAAATGTGTAATTGTTTTTTTTTTTTACACAGATTTAGTTTTAACCTTCAGAATTAGCACCTCATTTATAAGAAAAAAAATATTTTTTAATCTGTAAAAGAATTATACAGGATTAATAAAGGAGTTTCTAGGGCTAAAAAGACAGAACATCACACTTTCCAGGTACAAGGCCCTACAGAGATTTTTTTATACTTAGAGTACTTATCATCTTCACAACAATGACAAAGTTTATCTTCACATATGTTGAGTAATTGTGTCATCCTGGTTCAAAGCTGTTTCTTGTTGATTTATTTTTTCTCCTCTCAGGAAGTCGCTGCTTTTCAGAAGTGTCTTCTTTCAATAACTGGCACAAACTGTTTTCCTTGCATCCAGCAATCTGTCCATGCCATGTCAACACCATATTTGATTTGTCCACTAATTCACTGTAGTTGGTCCGATGGGTTCCAACTTTTGGCTTTGTTGTCTTTTGGCAACCATTGTCACATACACATAAATGGTCTGAGAATTAAAATTTAACCTTTTCAGCTGCTTTAGCTTTAACTGATTAAGTAACAATCATATGTATTCTGAGGCAAGTTACCTTTCCTATAGTTTGATGATTGCAAAATAAGCTCATATGTTGCCTTCTCTTTTCCCTATGCAACAGATCACCTTACACCAAGAGAAATCATTCTTTTCAAATGATTGAATGGTCTAGCATGGCATGCACAAAGCCACCATTTTTACCTTGCTGTACTTGAGAACCAGACAGAGAAAAGTTGTACACTAAATGTAAAAACTGACTGATGGATGTACAGATTTGAGGTTTTGATTGTGACAGGGAGGATGTGTATTTGTATGCTGCCAGGGAGGTGCTGGATCCTGTGGGCTAGGATGGGTGAGTGCTGGGTAGTGGGTGTCCATGATCCACTTTCATTAGGTGGTTTAAAATACAGTACTTCTCCGGTGAACAGTCCCTGACAGCCTGAGAGATCAGGACTGGAAAAGGGCAGTAACAAAATATTAACATCAACTTTATACAAATACAGGTATTATGCCTTTAAATAGTTAGCTACAAGGGTGAGTCAAAAAAATAATGTAATTTTTTTTTATTTTATAAGAAATAAATACAATTAAACATATTGTACATGATATAGCTATTTATGCACATGAGGCTAACTGGCTGTTCCAATTTGGCCCTAGATGTGAGTGTGAATGGTTTTGTGTGTGTATGTGTGTGTGTATGTGTGTGGTTTGGCGAGCTGTTCAGGTCATACCCCGAGTAGGATTTAGTGGCTCAGCAAATGAATGAATGAATGAGAGGTTTATATAAGCTCTGAGGGACTGATTATGAAAATACCTTGAACTGCTCATGTGTATCTTGTGTGGAAGATTCTGTTTCCCTGACCACTATGGCCTTGGTGACCAACATGTCGGGATGTTGCTGTTTGGCTTCTTTTATTGCCATGGCGAGTGCCTATGAGAAAAGAAAGGAATACAGAAACCCTAAATAATATAATAATTAAATACTCACAAATAAATAGAGAATAAATTATACAGTTTATGTTTTCATACAAATTGTTGTACTAGTTTGCTTTTAACTTACCTGATCTTGGTCAACATCATCATCTCCAGTTATGATAATCCTCTTCTCAATCCTTGTTTCTGAGTATCCTCCTTTTACTGTCTATAAAAAAAAAACAGTAAATCAGAATGATGCTAATTCACTATCATCAGACTCACAACTGTTAAAGGAGTACTGATTTTATTATAATAAAAAAATAAGCTTTTTTTCTGCTGTGGTACTGTTACTTTAGTAACATGTGTTGTGGCTGATGACACGTTCTCTGTTACAAATTGGGGAGACTCCGAACCCTCTCTGGCCAAAGATCCAAAGCTCACCTGCCCAAGAAAACAAAAAAATTGTGTAAAATTCTGTAAGAATAGTAAAGGAACATTATAACTTACACTCATCAAAACAAAAATTGATTACACACTGCAGCCATATTTAAAAAAAACTTGGCTCTATTTTTGTGGACATTTATCACAGATTTATTTATTTTTCTCACAAGGTTGTAATTTTTGAGGCAAGAAATTAATGTACAGGTGCTGCCAGGATAGGTACAACAGGGGGTGTGACATTGGCAGAGCAATGGTATTTATTCATATTCAAGATCAAAACATTTTTTGTTATGATAATGCAAAGTGGGTAAGGAGATTGCCATGTTGCTCCTCCTCCGCATCAACTAAATGTTGAAGCCTGTTTCACAAACAACCTGCAATTTTTTATTGTAATACAAATTAGGTGGGGCTACAACAGAAGTGACTGACAAAGATTTGGATGAGGTGAATTTAAAAGCTGCATGCATGCATACAGTATGATTCTCGCAATACAAAAAAAAAACATGATATTACTGTGATAGTTGGTTAACATATGACCGCCAGACTACATTACATGGCATAAGGATGCTTTACCTAACGCTGTCGTAAAAATTTCATATGATACACATGGCTACATATGAGTCTAAAATTTCCATAATGGTTGATATACCCTTTGACCCATTTGGCTGTGGATCAATCAGTCATGGAGGGGATGATGTCCATTTTGGAAACCTCAGAATTGCATCTTTTTGCTGGCTTTTGTTGTCTTCTTCATCAGCATGCACTGGAGCAGAGTTTAAAGCGACCAGGATGAGGCTCAGCTCAGCTCAGCAAATCTGAAGCCATAATTCTCAACCAGTAAAGGGTGGCTTACTTCCTCTGAGTCTGGTACAAGTCTTTGGCTAAAGTGGAGGAGTTTAAATACTCAAGATCTTATTTATGACTGATTTATTTATTGCTTCAATGTTTTGGATGACCAAACCATTATCTGTGATCATCCCTGTGGTCATTGTTTTTCCATTCCAGTTAGAAAATATAAATTGTGAATTGAGATTATAAGGTGTGTTTTACAAACTTACCAGACCACCTTGGCTGATAGTTTGCTGGTGAATGGAGCACTCTGTTGCCCAGGGGCTGCGTGGCTTAAGCAGGCGGTAGCTACCACGGAATTTTAAAACAAACCCTTCTACACTAGAATAAAGTCCCTGACACCTCAGCATTATTACCATGGCTCTGGATCATAACTGGTAACTACTTCATTACAGGTGTGTGTTACCTGTGAGCATAAGTTGAAGTTGCAGATTTTTTCTGTAAAAAATGCTGAGTTGTCAGGGCTGAGGTGAAAAAGAGTTTCTCAACCTGTACCTCTCTAGATCAGAGAAGATGCAAGGCTAGTACGTCTGAAAGAAAGCCCTGGTGTAGGGAATGCTATATGAGTTGGCAGTGCTAGGTGTTGTATGCCTTGATGGCATCTCAGCTCAATTTTTGATGGACAGTCATCGACTCCTTTAGGTAAATGAGGTAATCTGCCCATAGAGACAGGTATGGTTTTTAATACTACAAGGGTGTCTGTCCACCCCTTTATACTTCAGAGTAAACCCTGAAGTGGAGGTGCCCGCTGAATCGTCAGCAGCTCAACCATGAAACAGACACCAGCTTTACATGGTTACCAGTAGCAAGCTATCAGTCAGTCTGATCTGATCTGAACAGATCCCATGTATAGTATCCCTGAGATAACTCAAGTGGAGGTTAGTTTTAAAGTAATCAGGAATATAATGCTTAACTAACAGTCTGTTCTCAATACTGTATCATAATTCAACTGCATATGCCAGGTAATTAACAACAGACTTATTAGCAACAGTTAACAACAGGTAATTAGCAACACTGATTCAAAGACAAACAATTCATTCATAAGCAGACAAATGATATCACCTCCATCCATAACAACAAGTTTCAGTTGTAAATGAAATATAATACATAAATTATGTTTTAGGCAGTCATTTGTGTACTGTATGCAGAAACATGATCCTACCAAACAACTACGTTTATTGTACTACATCCATTTAGTAATAAATTATTTAGCTATTACCCATTGGACACATATTTCAAAAACTCTTAGTACTTAGCTAACAATTATTAATTGATCAGTATGTTTTAAAGTTAAACTTAACCGTGGACATAATCAGACTGTTGTTGCAGCAATGTTGTTATGACAGCAAGGTACAAAACGTGTTTAACAAGTTGTGCCATCTTGTAGCACTGATCAACTTTCATGCTGATCTCAACGAGCCTGAGCAAACCACTGCTTAAGATTCCGTATTTTTATGATATCACATAACAGACACAATAGTCCTGAGTCATTTATGTCAGGCTAAAATAATAAGTAAAACTAATCAATTATTATATTTTGCTGAAACTTGTCATTAAATTAATGCACTCAGAAAAATCCCATAATTTTGCAAATTGGATAGATATGTGCACAAAAAAATAGACCATTTTAATAGGGATCCCTATTATAAGTATCTTCATTTTGTCCATGGCTGTATATTTAGGCTAGTTAAAGATTGCATGTACTTACAGGAGAGATCCTCTCGGTCACTAAGAGTGGGGCTTCATGAAGGCCACTCATACCATGACCCTATAACAACAAAATATCCATCTATGATATACTTAAAAAGCTCATATCAGTAGTATTTTTTATGCCACAATGTAAGGCTAGCAATGATTTTTCTATAGGGATAACACAGACACAAACAATCTTTCACACGCACATTCTCTCCTATGGACAACTTAGAACAGCCAGTTGACCTAATGTGTCTTTGGACTGTGGGAGTAAATGAGAGTACCCAGAGAACCCACGCCAGCACAGAGAACATGCACACATCACAAAAAATGCCTTTGGCAGAGATTCAAACCCAAACCCTTCTGGCTGTGAGGCAACAGTGCAAAACACTATGCCCCACTCACCACTTTATATATGGAGTACAAATAATATAGAGATAATACAAGGTAATAATGCTGGCAACACATTTCTTTACTATTTTCATTTTATTATTCTATAACATATTGTTGTTGTTTTGCATAAATAGAGACCCTTAAAATTACATCTTATAGTCAGTACTTAAAGGGGCCCATTCACTTCCCAGGTATATTGAATAAAGAAATAACCATTTGTTTCCTCCTGTACGCGAGTGTTAATGACCCCTGCACCGGGCACCATGATATTAACATCACCATCTTTTTTATTTCTGTTAAAATCAATTTCCTTCTTCTGTTTCTTAACACTCGATCTCAGACTCTTCCACTTTCTACAGAGCAGTGTTGTGCTCCCAAGTTACAGACTCAGAACCAAAAGAAGATGTAGAACAGGTGAATAAGAAATTTTTAACCAGTGAGCTGGAGTGGTTTCACCAGGAAACCTTTATATTCAATCAAAATTAACTGATAATGGAAGATAAAACACAGACAGATATTTACTGCTGAATGGGCTCCTTTAATAACCTAAGCTTGTTGTGTTATTATGTTACAGTGTTTCCACCACAGTGTGCCAGCTTGGTAATCCTAACTCAGAACATAAGCCTAACTCACAGCCTGCCGTACGTGTTTTGGACATGCACAGGTCACAGTGTTTGGTCTCGCATTCGGGCTGCAGGAATTCGGGAGGAGAGTTTGGGAAAGATAACGGGCATAGTGTTTTTCAAGAACAGGTGGCATGGCTGACTCGCTTGAGGCATGCGGAAAACTGCTTCGTTAGCCTGTGGAAAGCGTATGTCTGACGCTCGTGCTCAGTGCATGTGGACTTCGTGTAACTCGATATATACGTGTCCAGTAGTACAAGTTGCACTTGTGACACATGTGGTGATCAGGTGACAGTCACTCCTGACTCCCCTTCTCAGCTTCTATCATCTGCCTATACATATATCAACGACATCCACTTGAACACAGATAGTGGCAACATATACGTCTTGGTGTCACAGGATCTCAGTGCTGCATTCAACACGGTCGATTATAACATCATACTAGACCGGCTAAAAATCTGGGTGGGACTTTCTGGCACAGTACTTTAACTGGTTTGAGTCCTATTTAAAAGACAGGGACTGTGCTGTTCAATATCTTCATGCTTCCACTGGCTTAAATTATGAATAACAACAAAATATGTTGCCATAATTATGCAGATGACACACAAATTTACATAACCATCTCACCAGGAGACTATGGTCCAATTCAAACACTGACCAAATGCATTGGTCAAATTAAAGTTTGGTTGTGCCAAAACTTTCTTCAGTTAAACCAAAACAAAACTGAAATTATATTTTTTTGGAGCCAAAGAAGAAAGATTAAAAGATAGCGCTCAGCTTCAATCAGTGATGCTAAAAGCCAATGACCAAGACAGAAATCTGAGTGTAGTCATGGACTCAGACCTAAATTTCAACAGCCACATTAAGACTGTTCTGAAGTCAGCCTATTATCACTTAAAGAACATATAGAGGATTAAAGTACTAATGTCTAAGGAGGATTTAGAAAAACTGGTCTATGCATTTAGCTTTTGTAGACTGAACTATTATAATGCTGTCCTTACAGGCCTCCCTAAAAAATCAATCAGTCAGCTGCAGTTAGTTCAGAATGCTGCTGCTCGAGTCCTCACTAAAACCAAGAAAGAGGATCATATAACTCCAGTGCTCAGATCCTAACACTGGATTCCTGTCTGTCAAAGAATCGATTTGAAAATACTACTGTTAGTTTATAAATCACTGAGTGGTTTAGGGCCAAAATACATTTTGGATCTTCTGGTCCATTATGAATCATCCAGAGCCCTTAGATCATCAGAGTCAGGTCTGCTTTCTGTTTCCAGAGTCAAGCTAAACATGGAGTTTTTATGCTCCTCATATGTGGAACAAACTCCAAGAAAATTGCAGGTCTGCTGAAACTCTTATTTCTTTGAAATCAAGGTTAAAAACGTTTCTATTTGGTGCTGCCTTTCATTAATTAACCACACTGCACAGTAAACTATCTCTTGCATCTTCTTTATTCTATTGTAGCTTGCTCTTTTTTCTGTTGGCTTGTTTTATGTAATGCTTTTAATGTTTTACGTAAAGCACTTTGAATTGTCTTACATGAAATGTTACAAATAAACTTACCTTGCCTATAGAAGTAAAAGACCCTCAGTAATTGCGGTGGTATTACGAGAGCGATCTTCTTCCTTTCTACAATGATACACGATCTCCCCTATCTATCTATATATATATGTATATATATATAATATGTATGTATATATATATATATATATATACGATCTTGAGTCGATTTTCCGTAGAACAGTGCTCGATACGTCGAAGTAGAGCTAAATACAATGAGATTTGCATTATCTGTAGATAATGGTTTATTTTGAGCCTACTCATTCAAAATTTAGTACATAATATGCAGAAATGTAAGTTAGTTTTACTACATGGAAATACAAGAAAAAACAAGCAAAAATCAAGATTTTTATAGTCAATTTTTCCATTTTTTAAACCCGACATTGATGACGCTCCCTGATCAAAGTGAAAAACTGTGAGTGGCCATCATTTTGATTCAAGCGTTATCCACTCAGGATAATGTCTAATACCTTTAAAATAGCGAGCCTATCAGATTGGATTAGATCTTTCTCGTGTAGTAGTCAATAATCATCATTATTCACCAAATAAACTCAGGTACAGTAAAATAAACAGGCTTTCACAATCAGGGTATACTTTTTGCGTTAGACTTAGTCTTAACTTTATTGGTCCCTTTGGGATGACTCCCTCAGGGAAATTTAAAAAAATCACAGTAGCTCAAAAATAAAACTCCTAGTTTTTGTGGTTTCTTGTTACCAGTCAACACTGTATGAGACTAGAATATTTTGTGTGAAGTATCAGAGCTACAGGTGTCTAAATTACCCTGAGTGAAAGTATAGCAGGTAGAGGGTCTCTAGAATAACTAGAATTTAGAATCCTAGAATCTAGCACTACTTGTAAGGAATTCACAGCATTAAGAATAAAAGCTCACTAAGCTATTATCTGAGTAGGTTTCATGCAACATTAGTTGTATATATTATTAACTGCACTAACAACAGCATCAGTGAAAATCATTGTGGTTTTCCAGAGAGGACACTTTTTGACAGACATGCTTATCAAGCTGATGTGGAAGTCTGTACAGAAAGTATTTCACATCCAATCCCAATTATATTTTACAGCAAGCTATACAGTACTATGCTGCTTTAGAAAAAGCAATTAATATCTGAGAAAAGCACTTCTGTCCTCCACATCTAATGTCTACTTTTTGGAGAAGACTTTTTTGACGGACAGAGAATCTCGACAAAGCCACTGAGAATATAAATAGAGCTTACAAGCAGCAGAACATTTTTCTAGATTTTAAGAAAATACCCCTCCAAAAGTAAAAGTTGGTTAGTAATTAAGAGTGCAATTCAGAAATTTATTTATTTATTTATTAATTTATTTTTTACAGTGAAGAGAACTAAATTCTGTACTTGGTCAAAATTTGAGTAATATTTTCCTCTGATAACACTCGGAATTGAGAAAAGATTTCACTAGTGTAGCTGGGACTACTCTTCCTCTATACAACAATAAACAAGGGACAGTCATAAAGAATGCAAGTGTTTACTTAAAGGGGTCCCTTGTATAATTTAAAAAAGACAACCCTGACCATGAAACAGCCCAGACAATAAAAATCTTATTTTACTTTGCTTTTTATTTATTTTTCCATTTAGTATATACTAAAACAATTAGTAGCCTCAGGCTACATTAGTGTTGCTGAATAGTCTCCAAGATGGAAATGTTCTGCCTCAGGGTCTATTCAGCAATTTCCACCAAGCTTGAGGCAAATAACTGTTATATATATGATATTTTCTCAAATTGTAAATTTCAGTGTAGCATATATGGAAAATTGAAAGAGGAAGATGTAGGGAAATTAAATATTATGAGGGAAATAATATATATTATCAGATTAGATGTATATCTACATAAACAGGGTATATATTTAGTCTAAATGTTTTCTGTTTAATTGACTTGATTTAATTATGTCATAAGATTCAACATTAAGTAATGGAGAAGACCACACACACACACACAACACACACACACACACACACACACACACACACAGTATGATGTTAATAGAAGTGAAAGATTTAATTTAATGCTGCAGTCATTTCCCAATAGATGTTGAAACAAAGCTGATCACAAACATGCACAGATGCTAAAAAGGCCATGGCTTATCACATACTCTGGCTTATGTATGTGTACAAGTATGTGTTGCACACGTTGTCTTTCACACAGCAATTCCACACAACTGTGGTTTCATTTCAACACTTTTTACAGAATCCAAAACACAACAACCTCACAAAGCCCCAGGCAAGTAGCACCGTTTGAGGAAAGAAGCCAGACATAGGTTGTATAAACTCCAAGCTGGGAAGACATCCTGAAGTTTATAGCAAAGCAAAAGTTAAGTAAGAAGCCTGATGTTGGGTAAGCAGACACAAGCTGAATAAGAAGTCCCAGGTTGTGCATAATATGCCCCAGGATGCAAAAGAAACCTTGGAGTGTGGAAGAAGGACCACTTTGACTTGATGAAACCTAAAGATGGGAAGAAATGCCAGTTAGCCTAATGTACAGAAATGCCCCTGCCAACCATAAGGGTTTGAACCCAGGACTTTCTTTCTGTGAGCTGAGAGTGCTGACCATTATGCCACCATGCTTCCTAGACTGGGCAAAATGCCAGATGTAACTGGTGGGGCATTAACTTCCAGGTTAGTTAGGTCATAGGTTGGATAGGAGTCCAAAGGCATCCCCAAGTTGGATAAGAGACCCCAAGTTTTTGCAAGACACCTATATTCAGGCAAAACGTTAGGTGGGGAAAGTCCCAAGTTGTATTAGAATTATATGGCAGAAAGCCACTGTTTGGGTGGAATAAACCTTATGTTAGTGAAGATATACAAGGCTGGACAAGAAGTTCAACATTAAGCAAGAAATATTAGGTAGGATAAGAAGTCTCAAATCTAGGCAAGAATCCATAGGTAAAACATGACTCTTGCTGGGTGATTAGGAGCAAGTTGGATTTGAAAAAAAAAAACAACATTCTTCAGATTTTCCTAGTGGAAGGAATTGAAGAATGGGCTTGGCAGTTCAGGTTGATTAAAAAGATCCACCCCCAAGGAAGAAACCCAAGAATCAGAATGAAGCCCCAGGCTGGGCGAGATGCCAAGGGTAGGCATGATACCACAAGTTTGGCACGATCGACAGGATAAGAGGCTTAGTTTGGACAAAAAGCCCAAGGTTTAATGGATCTTTGAAGTCTCCTTTTTATTATACCACCGTTGTTATGGTTACATCTTTGGGCGGAGTATTTCAGTGTGATGTACAGGAATAATGAGAATGTTTGGGGTTTGGAGATTCTGCCCAAAGAAGTTTATCGCCTTTCAGTATGTGTGTTTTTATGGAAACATTATGAACAGTTTGTTTGTTTTGTACCTAGGAAAAATCATTTTTTAAAGAATTGAATAAATGTACATCCACCTTTATTCGGAAAAAACAGTGATAAGAACCGGATAAGAAGAGAGTTCCTGGACAGACAGAGAGAGGAAGGAGGCCTGGCCTTACCAAATTACATGCACTATTATTGGGCTGCTAACACACATAAGCTGCTGTTTTGGGTCTCACAGTTAGATGATGATGAAACTCTAGTGTGGGTACATATGGAATGTTGTGCATTTAGCCCAGTGTCCCTGCATTCTCTGGTCTGTGCCCCTTTGCCCTTAAGTAAACACCTTTATACAAACAACCCTGTTGTACATGATTTTATCAAGATCTGGGTCCAATTTAGAACACATTTTTGAAATAGAAGTGCCCAGCTCCAATCTCTGGCAATTATTTGTTTTCCCCAGCCCATGGGGGAACAGCATTCAAAGAATGGTATAGAGCTGGGGTGGAATGTGTCAACAACCTTTTTATAGTTAGATAGTATATTCATGTCTGCTGCTCAGTTAGAGAAGTAGTATGGAATTCCCTCAAAAACCAATTACTTTAGGTACTTCCAGGTTTGAGATTTTGTGAAAAAGACATTCTCCTCATCCCTCAAGTTGCCACAAGGTGAATGGATAGATGGACTACTGGGCATGGATCTGATTCTTAAAGGGATCGTTTCCGTGCTCTAGTGAATATCCAGATTGTGGCCTCCCTATCCCTTGATTACATAAAAAGGAAATGGGAGGAAGAGTTAGAGTTGGACATGTCCAGTGTTGACTGGAGATGGGAAGTGGAATTGATACACTCTTCTTCTGTATGTGTTAGACATGGATTGATACAATTTAAGGTTTTACACAGACTTCATTTATCAAGGGACAAACTGGCAGGAATTTATCAGGGGGCTTACCCGACTTGCCCAAGATGTAAACAGGTTCCAGGTTCCACATGTTTTGGTATTGCCCTATGCTGAAAGAGTTCTGGGTCAAAATCTTTAGAACTTTCTCATCCATTTATAATGAGGATATAGAGCCCGGTCCTCTGGCAGCCATCTTTGGGGTGACACCAGGGGAAGCACAATTAACAGTCACTCAAAGGAAAGTGATGGTATTCTCCTTATTGTTGGCCAGGAAACTGATCCTATTTAAATGGATAAAGGCAACGCCGCCATCTCACAAATGATGGGTCGAGGAGGTAATGGCACAACTTAAATTAGAACATCTTAGATTTACTTTGCCATGACACTAAGAGGTATTGTAAATTCTGGCAGCTTTTTATTTCTTACTTTGAACATGAGCTTTCATCTGCTCCAACAAAATTGCCAGCTTGTTACACCCCCAAATTTATTGATTGATTTATCTATGTTAAATGCATTTATACTTTTTTTTTAATTAATTTATTGATTTTTATTTATTTACGTATTTATTTTCTGGGCCACACTGGTGGTGGAAAGTACGTCTGGTGTGTGGTATTAGTATGACTTGTTTAGTTTATGTTTTTTTTGTTTGTTTGTTTTGTTTGTTTGTTTTTTTGTATAAACATGAAAAATAAATAAAAACACTTTTTATTATTCTACTATTGTATTGTATTATTGTTGGAAGAAAGACAGAAAGGGAATGTCTGAAAAACATATGTGCACTTCAGTTCTATTTCACTCCAAGTAGTCAGCTACCATTTGGTGTATGTGTGTGTGTGTGTGTGTGTGTGTGTGTGTGTGTGTGTGTGTGTGTATTCAGGGACAAAAGTTTTGTCGCATGTGTGCCTAATTTTGACAACAACTGATAACTTCAGTTCTGCTTAACTGATTTTTATCAACTATGGCTTAAATTATTCCAAGTATACAGAATGTCTTGTGAAAGCAACAGGAAATTGAATTTATTTTTACTTTTTACAGCTAATAAAAGATGAACATATCCATTTTAGGCTGGACAAAAGTCTTGTCAAAATCATGTAACTTCAAATTCTGGATCAAAGTAATTATTTCATGCATTCAGTCAGTCATTCATTCATTTTCTAAGCCACTTAATCCTAATTAGGGTCACGGGGAGACTGGCGCCTATCTCAGTAAACTCTGGGCAAAGGGCGGGGTACACCCTGAACAACTCGCCAGACCATTACAGGGCCAACACACAAACAACCATTCACACTCACACTCACACCTAGAGGCAATTTGAAACAGCCAATTAGCCTACTGTGCATGTTTCAAAGTAATTAGTAAAAAAAAAATTAAAAGTGCTTGATTAACTAAATATACATAAAATACAGATATTAAAGCAGCTTTTAGGTAATTTGTGATTAAAGTCTAAATGCCTTGGTGGCCATTAAAAATCTTGACAAAATTTTTTTGCAAAAGCTGTAGAAACTTTCAAGATCTCCTAAAAGCAAATGGAAATAATTTTCAAGCAGTAGTAAGAAATTCCGGACACCCTTGATACACCTAGGTAAGCTAGGTCATGCAAGAAAAACTACCCAAAAAACAACTGGCTAACCAAAATTTGTAGTTAGCCTCCAAATGACTGCCCCAAATGCTCCATTAGGACTCATAGCTAGCAATGTCTGCTTCAGCATGAACTGTACCTCATACTGTATTATGAGTAATGGTCATATTACTGCCATAAAATAGGTCCAGTACAAGACACAGTTAGAACACCATGATGTGCTTACCAAGGCCTTAACACATGGAAACTGTTATTAGCTTGTTTTTCTGTATTAACTGTTATTAAAGAAAAATATATTTTTGAGATGAATTATTAATTCAATATCATAGCGATATGCCATCAATATTGTTAATGACCATCTAAAAATTGCTGGACCCAGAGTTCACCAAAGAGACAGTCATGTATGACATAATGAAACATCATGGTTTAAGGTCACCTCCAGTACACAGGTATCACAAAGCTATGTATGATGGGTGGTAATATTACCAGACGCAAATTATGTCAACAGTTGCTCAGATTTGTCAGCTAGTAGGAGTAAGCAGTTCTGCAAATGAGTGAGAGGGTAAAGCCTTCATGTCCGCATAAATTCATGCAATGTTTTTACTCCAGTGATTTGCAACATTGACATTGACATGGACATTCTGCTCCACCCAAAACTATGCTCGTGGGTAAACTGGCTATGCAACAAAGAGTAGTGGAGGTGTGAGTTCATGTTGCCCTGGAATGGACTGGTGTCCTAATTAGGGTGTGTTTCAGCTTCGCCACCATTTCTCATGGGATAGGCTGTACTGCCAATGCAAACTTGACCAGGATTAATGAATTAATTTATAAATGTTTGTAAACCTAAAATTTTCTGCTGAAACAGTAATGAGGAAGACATTAAATATAGGTATTTGTAACTAGACTTCAGACAGTAAAATGTACCATTATAGCACTAAGACTCAACAGGACATGATCAGGCTCCTCAAATGTTTTTGTAGAAATGCACCCCAGAACTTTTCTCCCCACATTTCCATTTTCCTCGAGCTTCACTTTTTGTTAAATCCCACTACCTCACGGCATCATTTCAATCTTCTCCCAGAACATTTGTGGGTTTCACGATACCCGCAGGGCTGCCACAGTTGGCAACGTGGAACCCACTAAAATGTCATTTTATCCACATCGTCTTTTTGCACTATATAATCAGTGCCTGGTGATTTGGCAAATTCCACAACCTTCCACCCACTGCTGTTGTGAACATTTCTCCCTCTGCATCAGTTAAAATAAATCACAAAACATTAGGGATCAGTTAGTAGAACCTGAATACACTGAGGCCTACAATGGAAAATAATTTTTACCAATACAGCATATTTACCTATTTCATATGCATTTGATTTAATTTAATAATATCAATAAATAGATTAGAAAATAATGTTATGGCCCCCGCCCTTGCCCAGAGTCAGCGGAGATGGGCGCCAGTCTCCCTGCGACCCCAATTAGGATTAAACGGCTTAGAAATCGAATAAATGAATTAATAATGTCATGGTTCCTGTAAAAAAAAAAAGGAAAACAAGGCTGGAGCCTATCTCAGCCGACACTGGGCGAAGGCAGGAAACACCTTAAACAGCTTGCCAGCTCATCTCAGGGCCAACATACACACAGAACCATTCACAGTCACACCTATGGGGCAATTTGGAACAGCCAATTATCCTAATGTGCATGTTTTTGGACTGTGCGAGGTAACCAGAGTGCCTAAGGAAACCCACACAAGCATAGGGAGAACATTGCCTCCCTATGATGGGATCCGTAGGATGTGTGTGCATATTAACAAGGACTGGTGTGTTAATGCCGCGGTTACCGCTTCCCACTGCTCACAACATCTGGAGTGTTTAGTGGTTAGATGTTGTCCCTTCTACCTGGGGAGGGAGTTCACCACCATTGTTATACTAGCAGTCTACATCCCACCTGATGTTAATGTTAACGTAGCATTACGGGAGCTCCATGATGCCATCAGTGAACAGCAAACATCCCATCCAGACAGATTTTTCATCATTGCCAGAGATTTCAATTAGGCCAACTTAAAGTCTGTTGTACCAAAGTTCTTTCAGCATGTGACCTTTGCCACAAGAGGGAACGATATACTGGATTTATTTTACATAAACATCCATGACTCGTACAAAGCCAAACCCCACCCACACCTAGGTCTCTCTGACCACCTCTGTGTCCTGCTGCTCCCTGCATACAGACCCCTGCTGAAATGCTCCAGGCCAGCAACAAAGACCACCAGAGTGTGGCCTGAAGGTGCCACAGACATGCTACAGGACTGTTTTGAGAATACAGACTGGGACATGTACAGGGAAGCACGCACCTACAACCAGCTTACCAACATAGAGGAATACACTGACTCTGTGATCGGCTACGTTACAAAGTGTATTGAAGACGTCACTGTCTTGACTGTAATGTCAAAACTGTAAACAACTGAGGTCCGCACCCGGCAGAGACACAGAGATGCTGCTTTCAAGTTGGGATCTCAGATCTCAGATCTGCCAGAGCACAGCTTTTCAAGGCCATCCGCATAGTAAAGCGGCAGTATGCACAATAGATATACGACCACTTCTCCAACACCAAAATCCCTCCACTGACTGTGATGTCCACCTCCCAGACAGACTGAATGACCTCTTCACACAGTTTGAAGCTCTGAACAACACACAGCCTCAGAAATTAACACCGGCTGTGGAGGAGAAAGTACTCTGCCTGACAACAGCAGATGTGAAGAGGACAACCCACGGAAAGCTGTGGGCCCAGACAACATCCCAGGGAGAGTGCTCAGGGACTGTGCAGATCAGTGCTCAGACATGCTCACTGACATCTTCAACACATCTCTGAACCAGGCAGTGGTCCCTGCGAGCTTCAAGAAAATCACCATCATTCCTGTGCCGAAAAAGTCTACAGCGTCGTGTCCCAATGACTACCGCCCAGTGGCCTTGACCCCCATCGTGATGAAGTGCTTCAAGCACCTGGTCAAGACACACATCCACTCCTCCCTCCCCAGTTCACCCTACAGGACCCCCTACAGTTTGCTTATCGCTCTAACCACTCGACATCTGATGCCATCTCACACACACTACACTCCGCTCTCTCACATCTAGAGGAAATGGACACATATGTGAGAATGCTGTTCATTGACTTCAGTTCAGCATTCAACACAATCATCCCCCTGCAGCTAGCAAACAAACTCTCCCCACTTGGCATCAACACATCCACCTGCAACTGGATTCTGGACTTCCTGACAGAAAGACAGCAGTCAGTGTACATCAGCAACATGACATCAGGCTCCGTCAGTCTGAATACAGGCGACCCCCAGGGGTGTGTACTCAGCCCACTGCTGTTCACACTGCTCACCCATGACTGCACAGCAAGCTCAGAATCCAACCTCATTGTTTAATTCACCGACAATACTACCATTATCGGCCTCATCAACAACAACAATGAGGCACTGTACAGAGAGGAGGGGGAAAGACAAGCGACACCAACAACGTGCCACTGAATGTGGACAAAACCAAGGAGATGGTGGTGGACTTAAGGAGAAGACCAGCTGTCCATGATCCTCTGCTCATAAATGGCTTGAGAATAGAGAGGGTCAGTACCACTAAGTTCCTTGGTGTGGACTTTTCTGATGACCTCACCTGGTCCAAGAACACCAGCTCTGTGGTGAAGAAGTCTCCTCAGCGTCTCCATTTCTTGCGGAGCCTTCCACCACCCATCCTCACCACCTTCTATAGAGGTGCTGTGGATGTTCCTATTTTTGCTACTGTTTACTGCACCTTGTGTCCGCACGAAACGTCATTTTGTTCACCTGCAATACATGTAATGTAATGTTGGAGAATGACAATAAAGCTTTGGAATCTTTGAATCTTGAACATGCATACTCCACACAGAAACGCCCTCACTGACCCTTATTCCACCGTGTCGCTCACAAAGGTGTTACTGTGAAATTAAACTAGAAATAAAGTGACTCTCTCAAGTTTTCTTCTTTAATAAATATATTACACTGCCAAAAAATATATAATATTTTACTACTAGGATCCCGGGGAGGCTGGAGCTTATCTAATATTGTGTTGGACAGTTTTTAGCTTTGATTTCCAGCAAGCATTTACCACAGCATTGATTCAGTAAACGTATGCCATGTCACAATGTTTATTTCAGTCTAAAGTTGTATACATTTTTTACAGAGTGTTGTCTATGAACACAGTTCGCAGAGATGCAGGCTTTTAAAATGAGCTCTGATAACAAGCAGGATGATTCCTCTCCTCATTAGTCTGGAGGAAGCTGCATCCTTGTTTTCCAAAGAGATTTTTACATTTGGATTCGTCTGACGAGAAAAGTTTTCCACTTTATCTCAGTCCATTTTAAATAAGCTTTGGCCCAAAGAAGACGGCAGTGTTTCTGGATCATGTTCACATGATTGAGCTTTAACCTGCATTACTGCACCAAATTTCCCTCAGGGGATTAATAAAGTCATTTATCTAGTGGATGGCATGACAAGTGTTTACAGACAGTGATTTCTTGAAGTGTTCCTGAGCCCATGCAGTGATTATCATGACAGAATCATGCCTGTTTTTAATGCAGTGCCGCCTGAGGGCCCAAAGATCACATAGCATCCACTAATGATTTCTGGCCTTGTCCTTATGCTCCAGATTCTCAGAATGAGACATGAGATATGATTTTATGTACTGTAGATGATAAGATATTTAAAAGTCTTTGCATTATTTTAAAATTGTTCCACAATTTATAGATTGTTTTTTGCAGTTTGGTGAACCTCTGCCCTGATGTTCTTTGAATACACCATCATGTTACTGACTTGTTGACAATAAACAAATTAGTTGCAAAGTATTCCTCCAGCTGTTTCATTTTGGTACCACTTACTTTTCCAGCCTTTATTTTTTTCTTTTGCCCCATCCTAACTTTTTTTTTTTATCCTGCCATCAAATTCAAAATAAGTAAAACAATCTTATGAAGCAGTAAAATGCTGCATTCCTCTGGGTACTTCTTAGCTTAACTGGCTGTTCCAGATTTCCCCTAGGTGTTAGTGTGAGTGGTTGTTTGTGTGTTGACCCTGTGATGGCCTGACGAGCTGTTCAGGGTGTTCACGCCTTCAAACAATGTCGGCTGAGATAGGCTCCAGCCTTCCCATGAGCCTAGTGGGATTTAGCAGTAGATTTTGCACAGCGTTCCACCTTTTTGAAATTATAGTCGCATTTGCTTGATGCAGGCCGCCTTGTGAAATGCAGTGACATCTTTTCCCTGACCATGGGATATATTTACCTACATGGTCACTCAGGAAATGAGAGGGTACTTACTGCATTAATAAATGGTAAATAACTTTTTACCAGCTGAGACATATTAAACACTGCAGTTAATATCCAATCTAACCTATTTGCTCATTTAAATCCACATGGTTATTTATTTTTTTATGAAATTTATTTTGACAGGGCAGTGAAAATTATGCAATAATTGGCAACCAACTGTTCTATTACATTTTGGGACAAGTTTTTTTTTCCTCACTCATATTTCATTAGTTTCTCTAACACTATATACATATATACAAATAAACTAGAAAATAACACAACTGGAATCTCTCTGTATCTGTTGTCCTTCAATCTTTTTCTTTCTTTCTCTGTGTCATACTCTTGCTGGTGTTGGTGTTTCCATTCACCTGTTTTTATGCAAATTTCAAATTTGCACATGAGAAAACCTGAACACCACACTTGTTGAAACACAGTAAGCACCACTGAGAAAAGTTGAAAAGCTTGGTGTCTGGATAAATCGAAGCTGTAATAAATAAGAAATGAAATAAAATCAGGCTGTATGGATGCATGTTCCAGTTTCCTGGTGATTGTGTATTTTGATGACCTTGCTTTGTACATAATGGACACATGCAAAGATTTACATTCTCATTTGGAGACGTTTCAAATAATTTGCCAAACATTTGAATGTGGACACATCTGTGTGTCTATCTTTTACTTTCTTAGCCTACTTAATCTAATTATGTGGATTAAAAGACTAAAGAAACAAAAACAGGCTTCATTTAATTGAGGCATCCAAAAATCTCACAGCCTTATGTGATATTTGTCGTCTTATCTCCTGCACCTTATTTTCTCTTCATTCCCACTGATTTTCTCTTCTTGTTCTGTTAGATTGTCTCAGTAGAGCTCCCTTCAGGCAAGACGATCAGGAAAAAGTCCAAACTCAAGGGCTTGTGTCAAGAGTGTAATCTAAACGGATGGTGAGGAATGAGATCTTCATTTTGCCAGAGTGGCTTTCATTTTGGCTGTGATAAATGGTGCCATGTGCCCCAGGAGGCCTATAGAACCAGACCAGTCCTGACAATCGTTATGCTTTATTAATCACTGGATAAGGTAAGCCAGGGCTGGAGCACTAGAGGCTAGACTGATGGGGAAAGAGGCCTGACCAGTCTGAGCAGTGATTTAATGTGTTTAGTGTTTTAATTGAAGTGCAGTGTTTTAGTTCATAAGTGTTTAAATCTCTTTATTGACCAAATCTTATTTGGAAAATGGGCACAACAATCTTCTACATATTTAACATGCAGGACAATGAGGTAGGATGTAAAATCCTGGTGTTTATTAAAGACAATCTGGAAGTCATATTCAAAGGTCAAAGTAAGGGTCAGAGCACAGTCAGACAACATAATCAAACAAGTATGGGTAAACTTTGAAATGAGACCTAGACACATAAGAGGATGGCATGTTGGCATAGGGCAGTTGTGGCTTAGTGGTTAAGGTGATGAGTTACTGATCCGGTTCAATCCCCACTATCACCACTGTTGTGCCCTTGAGCAAGGTCCTTAACCCTCAGTTACTCAGTTGTATATTGTAAAATGATAATTGAAAGTTGCGCTGGATAAGAACATCTGCCAAATGCTGTAACTGTAAATGTAGTGGTTAGCACATCTGCCTCACTGCCAGAAGGTCCTGGGTTCAAGGGCGTTTCCATGTGGAGTTTGCATATTCTCATATGTTTGCGTTGTTCATGTGCTTCCGGTTTCCTCCCACGGCCCAAAAACATGCACATTAGGCTAATTGGTCATTCCAAATTGTCCCCTAGGTGTGAGTGATTGGGTGTGTGTTGGCCCTGCAATTGACTGGGTTATACTGTGAATACACAATTGCAGAAAAAACATTGACAGGACAAGGCCATATAGTATAACAGAGTTGCATCATGAAAATATGAACAGTGCAATTCAGTGTGAATCCATGCCACTGGATGGCATAGTGGGGCTTAAACACCTAACCTCTGGCTCAGAAAGCCCAAGTTTTAACTACCAAGCCAGTACTTTACACATACATCATACAATATATAAACTTTATGATTGCATGAAACCAAACATGGATTCTAGCTAACAGCAAGATTAAAGGAAATCGGTCATCTTATCCTTGCACAAGTGCTGAAAAGTACACCTCGGTCAACCACATCACACACCAACCAGAGTGGAGTAGCTGCATAAACCTCCCTATGTTCTGCAGCATGTACACTGCACATGCATTTCACCTCATGTAACACCACCCACACATTCAAGGTCAAGCCTCCTTCTATGCATGGGGAAACCACGATTTCTGCAGGACCTAGGGAAGTCAGCATAGGTATTTCGCTTAGTAAGTGTGTGCTGCAGTCCACTAAGGCATGCTTTATTATGTTCTGCACTTGTGCAAAGGTTAAGATAAGTGATTTCCTTTAAAATGTCATTGGCTGCATTAAAATCCAAAGTTATCACCTTATTCCTTTCAAAGGCTACACGAAGCCCCTCTGTCGGGGTTAAGTATGGACCTCCAAGTATTTAGATCCTACACATGTATTTTTATTGATGAGCTTAAAATTGGTGAAGTAGATCTGGGGTTTAGTCGTTTTGAAATTATCAACACTTACAGACAACGACAAGTTTATTTGTTTATTTTCTGCTATAATTGTGGGAAGGCTGGAGCTTATTTCAGCCTGTTCTGGGCAAAGGTGGGGTACACCGTGAACAGCTCACCAATACATCACAGGGCAACACACACAACCAGTCACACTTACACTTTCACCTAGGGGCAATTTGGAACCACCGATTAGCTTAATGTGCATGTCTGTTGACCATGGGAGGAAACTGGAGTACCCAGAGGAAGCCCACAAAAGCACAGGGAGAACTACACTCGGCAAGTGCGAACGTGGATGTGCTATTCACTATACCGCCATGCTGCCCACAAGATACAACGTGCAATCTTATTATATATTGATATTGACATAGTCGATATAAAAGTATATCGATATAAATTGTACCCAAGGGTTTTGTTTAGAGATCACAGAATCATACATTAAAGTTTGCTTGGTGTTTTCCTATCTGTGTGGTTCTGCACTAGGTGAGAACACAACAATCACACTCCGGTGCAGCCAAAACTATCGATCCAAGAGCAAGGTGAAAAAGCAATTTGATTCTGAACTAAATGTAACTAGAGCCCTGGCCTCAACCTCACTGAACACCTTTGGATTGAACTGAACCATTGACTGCACCCTAGACTCCTCACCCAGCATCAGTGCCTGAACTAAGTAATGCTCTTGTAATGATCTAACTGAATCACAAATCTCCAAAACCACACTCCAGCATTTAGTAGAAAGCCTTCCCACAAGAAGGTCCTGGGTTTGAGTCCCAGGCTCGATGAGGGCATTTCTGAATGGAGTTTGCATGTTTTTCCCATGCTTACATGGGTTTCCTCTGGGTACTCTGGTTTCCTCTTACAGTCCAGAGACCCTCAGTGTGAGTGTGAATGATTCTGTGAGTGTGTATTGCCTTGTGATGGATTTGCAAGCTGTTCAGGATGGGCTCCACCCTCCCTGTGACCCTAGTAGGATTAAGTGGTTCATAAAATGAATGGATGAATAAGTGGAATACAATTGAATGGTTACCTGTAAGGAGAAGAATAGACTAAGTAACGGAGGCACTACTTTGAGAGCCTGATTTCTACTTTGCATAGATGTGGAATAAGAAATATATGTATAAATCATGAAGATTTGGAGATACATGGTTGTCAAAGCAAAGATTTGTTGAGTACCACATACACCTTGTATTCAATGGAAACTGATTATGATGACCTTTATAGTAGGCACTTGCTATAGGGCTTATAGCTGAACAAGTTGTGATTTCTACGCGGCATGGTGGTGTCTGGCATGGTGTTTAGCATGCCCGCCTCACAGCAACATGTCCTGGGTTCGAGTCCTGGGCTTAGGCTTTTCTGTGTGTTTGCATGGGTTTCCTCCTGGTACTCTGGTTTTCTCCCACAGTCCAAAGGCACGTACATTAGGCTAATTGTCTGTTTTAAATTGCTCCTAGGTGTGGATGTGAGTGTGAGTGGTTGTGTGAGTTGCCCTGCAATGGTCTGTCAAGCTGTTCAGGGTTTACTTTGCCTTTGCCCAGAGTAGGCTGAGATGGAAAAGTTTTATTTTCTCATCAGTGGATTAATGGCCCATTATATTTAGTATACCTGTGCTAGGATGTCAGTAATTTACTCAAAATTCCCCAAATGCATTGCTTTTCTGACAAGTCCATTTAAGCATTGTCTATGATTTATTGTTCCTTACATGGTTTCTCCTCGATTTGGTATTTGTGGGAGACAAAAGAAAGCAATCACTTTTTGGAGTGTCTTTATACTAAGAAATAAAAAAAACGTAGGTTATTTATTTCCTTAGGTCCTTGTATAGCAAGATCTTTCCAAGCATAAAAATGTAAAGTCTTAAAATTATAGCATTGGACAGAATTAAAATACCCGGAGGTACAATGTAAAACATTCCGAGTAGTACTTTGCTTACACTGAGGCAAAGAGAATATGTACAGGCTGAAAGAGAATTCAAAGTACACAACTCCTAATAGTGTATCTACACAACTGCCTTATTTCTATCTTCTTTTGGAAGAATTTACTGTTTATTATGCTTTATATAACACTATAACATGTCTTTATCACCGTTACATGAATGTGAACACGTCTCATTCAATGCCTGTACCGTTGTCAGTGCACCAGTTGCTGAGCTGTGCCACCTCTTCCCTGTACAGGGCCTCATTGCCCCCGCTGATCAAGCCCACCACAGTCGAGTCATTGGCAAACTTGTTGATGTGGTTTGAGCTATGCATTGCCACATAGTCATGGGTGAGGAGTGTGAACAGCAGCGGACTGAGCACGTAGCCTTGGGGTGCTCTTGTGTTCAGTATGGTTGTGCTGGAGGTTCTGATCCCGATCTGGACTGCCTGGGGTCTTCCTACCAGGAGGTCTAGGATTCAGTTGCAGAGTGTAGTGCTCAGGCTCAGATCACCTAGTTTCCCTATCAGCTGCTGAGGGACAATGGTGTTGAATTCTGAACTGAAATCAATGAACGGCATCCTGATATACATGTCTTTTTTATCCAGATGTCTGAGAGCCAGAGGGATGGCGGTGTTGATGGCATCATTCGTGGAGTGGTTGGGACAATCCGCAAACAGCATCGGGTCCAGTGTGATGGGTAGCTGCGGCTTGATGTATCTCATGACTAGCCTTTTGAAGCACTTCATGATGGTGGATGTCAGTGCAACTGGGCGGTAGTCATTGAGGCAGGTCACTGTGGATTTCTTTGGTAGGGGAATGATTGTAGTGGTCTTGGGACAACAGTGATGGTCAGAGAGATGATGAAGACTGTAAGGACGTCAGCCATTTGATCTGCGCATTCTCTCAGCACTCGGCCTGGTATACTATCAGGCCCAACAGCTTTCCGTGGGTTGAAAGGCCTGTAGCTTGTATGCCCTGCCATAGGCACCTTGTGTCGTTTGTATCCGTGAAGTGATTGTGGATTCTCTGAGCATGAGTGCCCTTTGCTGTTTTAAAGGCCCGGGACAGCTCGGCTCTAGCTTTTCCCAGAGCTGCCTTGTCACCAGACCTGTAGGAGCGTCTCTGATTTTCAATAGCACTCTCACCTCCGCAGTCATCCATGGTTTCTGGTTGGGACATGCAGCGATGGTCTTAGAGATAGATCCATTCTCTGTGCACTTGCTGATGAAGCTGGTCACAGCTGAAGTGTATTCCTCCAAGTCAATAATGTTGTTGTAGGTGTAGCTGCCTGCTTGAATATGTCCCAGTCTGTGCACTCAACACAGTCTTGAAGAGCCATCATTGCTTCCATAGGCCAGGTCTTTATCTCCCTCCAGCTTGGTCTGATGCGTCTGACTAAGGGCTGTTATGCAGGAATTAGCATAAAAGTGGAGTGGTCTGAGTGTCCCAAGTGGGGGAGGGGTACAGCTCAGTAAGCACCAGTGATGTTTGTGTAAACACAGTCCAATATATCCCCATACACACCCCACCCCCCACCTTGTCGCAAAATCCAGATTCTGATGGAATTTTAGTAGAACTTTCTTGAGGTGAACATGATTAAAGTCCCCGGCAACAATAATTAGTCCATTCGGGTGTGCGGTTTGGAGCTCACTGATGGTTCCGTAGAGATCAGCTAGTGCATTGTTAGCATTAGCACTTGGTGAATTGTAAACACAGAGTATAAACACAGTTGTGAATTTGCGAGGAATGTAGAATGGTCAGCATCTAATGGTCACATACTCCACCAGCGTTGAGCAGTAATTGGATATGATCACCATATTTCTGCACCATTCAGTGTTTACATAAATGCACAACCCACCTTCGCGAGTTTTTCCCGACAAGGTAGCATCTCTGTTGGCTTGGAAGGCTAGCAGGCCTGGTAGCTGAATAGCGGAGTCTGGTACACTGTTGTTCAACCATGTTTCCACAAAGACACTGCAGTCTCTGTACTCCTGTTGTGAATCTTGTTGTAGTTGGATGCAGTCTAATTTGTTGTCCAGTGAGCAGATATTTGCAAGCAGGATGGAAGGGCCAGCTGACCGGCTAGTGCTAGCTTTCCACCTAGCTTGGATCCCTGCCCTTTTGCTGCGTTTCCGGTTTCTGACACTGCGCCGCCATCTTGGGTTTTATGATAAAAGGACAGGGGAAGAGAGAATGACAAAATAAAAGGACAGAAGAGTGAGAGATGGAGAAGGGGTAATAGCATAAAAGATGAAAAAGAAGACAGGGTAAGAGGGAAGATATAGGAAAGGGGGGATTAAGAAATAGAGGAGAAAGATGTGTCATACTAAGATAAACTAAGAAATATGGAGAGAGGAAAAGAAGAACAGAGTGATGGATGATGAGTGAAGAGGAGAGGTGGACAGAGAAATGCAGTGATAGAGAGAGGAGGACGGAAGAAAATATGTGGGATGGAGGAAGAGTGTAGAATGCAGGGAGGTATTGTTGAATGTCAGTGTGGTTGTTCAGCAGACTCAGCATGGAATTTTATTGTGTGTGTATGTGCGTGCATGTGTGTGTGTGTGTGTGTGTGTGTTTGCGAATAAACAGGACTTGCTAAATGTCGCTATGTACACACACGCATATACACATACACACACACACACACACACACATGATCCTTGTAGCATTTTTCCAAGTGACAGTATAGTACATCATGGTTACTAATCTCATA
>JAQMYF010000012.1:20807570-20821187 GCA_030014195.1 Neosilurus mollespiculum | reverse complement strand
ACACACACACACACACACACACACACACACACACACACACACACACACACACACACACACCTTGAGTTTGGGTCTCTGAGGAGAAACTTAACTGAGTGAACAGAAACATTTATCCTCTCAGGTGGCACAAACATTTATAGAACAGGAGGCTCTTAGTTTGGCGTGTAGTGATATGAACGTCCAGAATAATAATACATAACAGGCCATGACATACTTTTCCTTATCTATCTTGTTACCCAGACATTTTATAGTTGTATGTGTACTTTTTTTTTTATTCTCTTATTTATGTTATTCTCTTATTTTATATTAGGTTTAAACAATTGTTGTTATATTTATCCTGCACTCTGGCACAGCAATTTCCTTCGGGATGAATAAAGTTGTTCGTATTCGTATTCGTATTCGTATGACATGATATAAAACACACCTGAATGTGAGGTAATTTGTCATTCTTTCTGTCTGTCTTTCTTTCTATCTTTCTTTTTTCACCAAAAATTATAGAAAAGTAATTTTTTTACTGTATTAACTTCAAAGATGTTAACTTCAATATCTCAGAATAAACCCTGACAAGGTGATCAGGGACAAAAGATTCTGTGTGTGTGTGGGGGGGGGGGTTCTGTTTTGCAGTAGTGACCAGCAAGTAAATCATCTTTATTGGGGCAGCCATGGCCTAATGATTGGAGAAGCAAGTTTGGGACTGAAAGGTTGCTGGTTTGATTTGGTGGGAAAATGTGACCAGCGGAGGAAGCAGCACCTTCCCCTACCTTCACAAGTCGCCTAACCTCCAACTGAAATATGGCAGCCCACTGCTTCGAGTGTGTGTGTGCTCACTGTTTATATGAGTGTGTTTACTCACTTTGGATGGGTTAAATGCAGAGTCAAATTTCCCCTTGCGGGATTAATATAGTACATTATTATTATTCATTTATTACATGACTACTATGTACTATGTACAAATATTGAGTTTAAAATTATTTAATTGCTTAAAAAATTATTTGATTTCTTCTGCTAGTCATGCGGTCCATAGCAACAATCTGTTGTGAAGAAATAAGAGACTGCTTATTGTAGTAACTGACCGTTCAGAATCCAAAATTCAAAGGTGCCGTGAAATAAAATATTTTATATATTATATACGCATGTAACCATAAATAGTTAAAAAAAAAAAAAGTGTGGCTGCATCACACCACCGCATCATTGATTATTTTCCTATTACAGTGTATCCCTTTGTGTTTTATTCTTGACTGAACTACTTTTACTTATATAATTTTGATTGTCTCATAATCCGTTTATTTACTGCTATATTACAGATTACAACTGTCACTCACTCACACACTCTTTTGCTGAACAGCTACTCTTACTAGGGTCGCAAGGAGGCTGGATGGTATCTCAACCAATACTGAGCAAAGGCATGGTACACCCTGAACAGCTCGCCAGACCATTGCAGGGATAACCCACATGCAACTGTTCACACTCTCACCTAGGGGCAATATAAAACAGAAGGTTAGCTGAATGTGCATATCTTTGGACTGTGGGAGGAAACTGGAGAACCCAGATGAAACCCACACAAGCACAGGTAGAACATGCAAACTCCACACAAAGACAGCCGAGCCAAGGTCTTGAACTTGAACATGCTAACCACTATGCCACCGTGCCTCCTGGATTATAACTGTGTTCACTGAAATATACTGATATCGATTATGGTTGAGTTATTTATTAAAATAATAAGTCATCTTTGGATTATATTATTATATTAGGGCTATTATGGCATGTAAGTTACATATTAATGTTTCTCAGCTGGGCAATGCAATTTGTTAGCTTATTAACTTATAACATTATGTTCCCTCTTGTTTGAAATCCTTCCCTCCTCACCAGCTGGATGAAATAAATATTTCATAAGGCATCCATCCATCTGACGCCAGTCTTTTTACAGCCCTTGATGCCATACACCCACAGATGTCCATTTGGCACATAGAGTCAGCCTACTGTATATTTGGCTTCCTCAACAATGCCTGCATTATGGAGTGTATCCCTGCAATGACGGAGTTTCCTGGCCATGTGCATGAATGTAGTGTTTGGTGAAGGACAGTGGTGTAATCACCTCAAGCTGGCTGCTACTTAGCAGCCTTATTCATGCCAATTTCCTTTTTCTCAAAGTGAATCTGGCCTTCTCAAGCTGGTTAAATCTGGTTTGAAGTTAAACACTATGAGTCACCTCAGGTCCTAAACCATGACACTTATTTTTACTAAACAGAGGGGCATTGTTGAGTGAGAACAGCAACCAAAAGCACTCATTCAGAGGCATCTGTCAGACCGGATGTTTGGTATTTGGCGCAATAATTGCTCATTTGGCTGACATTTTTATCCAAACCAACTTGCAGGCAGGCCAAAATCCAGTCCAAGTAGAAACCAAACAACAAGACAAAACTAAACAGTTGAAGGTTAAGAGCTTCACTCAAGGACACAACACTACAGGGATTTCTACTCACAAGCTTCCAAACACAATCTTATGACCTTGATATTCTCACTGAACCAAACAGTCTCATGCAATATTTGTAAAAAATCTAAGTAGAAATCACAGCTTTAAGGTTTGTAGAGTAGTGAAGAGTTTGTAATGTTTCTTTTTTTTTTTTTTTTTTGCCCATGTGGGATTGCTCTGCATTCATCTTTTTCAAAAGGTGGATTGGAGACATGTAATATACCCCTAGGTGTGAAAGCTGTTGTCACCGTCTACTCTCGACTCCCATCATATGCTATGCAACCAAGCTTACCCCTTCTGCAGCGTGCAAGCCTCATTGCCAGTTCTTCTGGATTTACAAGGCAGAAGAACTACAGCACACTTACAACACACCCCAGAAGGGTCCGAAGGCAGAGGAAGTGCCAGGGATTGGCTCTATGTGCAGACGATTAGTTGGCTGTTTATCGGACTATATAAACTAGGCCAAAGCATGACACAGGCTGAGCATTTAGTTTGGACTCTACTTTACAACTGTATGTATTTTTCTTTAGTTTCTCATATACCTAGGTCTCCAGAGTGTTTGGTCTCCTTAGGTTTCTCTGTGTGCACTCTTTGGTTTCTAGTTCTTTTGCAACTTAGTCTGTGATATGGATATTGCTGCCTGGCCTGCTAATAAAGCTCTTTTCAGTTATGTATTCCTGCCACCGCCTTCTCCTTCAGCCACACAGTGGCATGACAGGTGTATTTTCAGCTCATGCCTCATTTTCCTGGGATAGTCTCAGGATTCAACACAACCCTAACAAAAGTAATAATACACCACTACTGAACAGTCACTGCAGTGTTCAGTCATATGTACTAGAAGCAGAAAGGATTCAGAAAGATCAGTGTTGCAAAACCGTGACATAATCAGTGTATTTACTGAATCTCAAGAAAAAATAAATCAACAGGTATTTTTCTCTCATTCAATTAATCATGATATAATCAACACAGTATACATTCCTACTATCCTTTAAGACAAAAAGCTTCAGCATGAGACAACACTTTGAATAAAGACTATTATAAGATCATAATAAAACAAAATTTTAATATAACATATATAATATAATTTGTATAAATAACAAAATGACATGGGGAATTGGCCGGTTATGGTTCAATATTTTTTTAATTTTATTTTATTTCTTTATTTATTTATTTTTTGTCTTTACTAAAATGAAAAATCTTACCTAATGGTTTTGAATTAGGGTTACGATCTTCCAACTTAGACACTAGAAACAGAGTTTGTTTTATTGGTCAGGTAATGACATACTTCCAATGAATTTGACTTGACATTTGTACCAAGATCAATACAAGCAATACAACAAACATTACATAAAGTTCGCTGTGTAAGGAAGTAGAAGTATAAAGTAATAATTTTGAATAAACTATGAAGGTTAGAAATATATGTTTACTCAAACCTGGTTGCAGAAAACTCAGGGCACTGTATAAACAGATATATACATGATAAATAGAAATACACTATACACACAAGTACTGATTATAAGTTAAAATAAGATACGATCATAAGGTAAAATAAGAGAAGATATCTTTATAGTCAACTGTTGCAGGAAAATTGAAAATCACTTTTGCCACTCTCTGTTCAGCAGCAATTATAAAAGTGCACAAAAGACAACTAAGGTACATACACAAAGCAATATATGTGCATATACATGCTAACACATATACACACACACACATACATATATGTACACATATAGACACATATACAGTACATACATATATTCCTATATATGCATACACATATACATACATCCACATATTCACATATTATCTCATTACAGTGGCACCTGCCAAGGAGTGAGACATATTAGGCAGAAAGTGAAGAGTCAGTTCTCAAAGTTGATGTGTTGGAAGAAGAAAAAATGAGCGAGTGTAAGGATCTGAGTGACTTTGGCAACATTATGATGGATAAATGAGTGGATCTATTCATCTCAAAAATAGCAGGTCCTGTGGATATTTGCAGTATGCAGTGGTAAGCACCTACTAAAGGTGGAACAAGGAAGGAAACCAGTGAACTGCCAAAAATGTCATGGGTACCCAAGGCTCACTGATGCACATGGGAAGTCTTGTGAAGGTGAGAATGTCTGGTCTGATCCCACAGTGGAGCTTCTGTAGCACAAACTACTGAAACTGTTAATGCTGGCTGTGAAAGAAAGGATTCAAAACACAGTGCCTTGCAGGACGCAGCAGACAAAGGCCAGTCAGGTGTTATATATTTAATTGGTGTATATAGTACACTCATTCTAAATTTGATGTTAGTAACATGCCTCAAAAACACTGGAATGGGGCAACCTAAAACCTGGCAAAGTTTATCCCAAATCAACGCATTGTTACACCAATACCAAGCACATCAGAAACATTTCACTATAAACATACAGAGTGTAGATTAATATGGCTCACGTCACTGTTTTCTGTAAAAGAACATACAGTATGTGTCATTCAACTGATAGTTCAGCAGCTACTGTTCTCTTCTGTGACATGATAAATGTGATCTCAGAAGAGAGCCACTTCTGCACTCATGAGCAAGTCCTGTAACACTTTTCTGTATGCTCTGCTTATATTCAGCCTCACTTGTAATTTATTTCAAATAAAAATGTTTTCTATGCTCTGAAAGAAACGTCTGAAATGTTGTGGATCACCGAGCCTAAAGATAGACGCCACAACTCCCATATTCCCAGATAGGTTGAGTTCAGACATATAAAGATCAGTTATGGCAAAAATAACTGTACTGTGGGGGAAAGTGGATTGACTGGAACTAACCACATTGGAGGGTATAAATTCACACGAATGTATGCGACCTTTATGGCAAGTTCTGAGAATCAGTGAGATACATGAAGAAAGCAGTGTTGTGCTATTTTCTCTTCATCTCCCATTCAAGTTCTAATCTGACATCAATGCTTTGCTCTGGAAACTACATTTGAATGAGTTCATTGACAATATTGAATTGTGGTCATAATATAAAGGCTGCTTTATAGCTCTCACCCACTCATTTGCTGAACTGCTTAATCTTATTAGGGTCGCGGGGAAGCTGATGCTTAACTCAACCTACACTGGGCGAAGGCGGGGTATTGCCATCACAGGGCAACACACTCACCCATTCATTCATACTCACACCCAGGGGCAATCTGGAATAGCCAATTAGCCTCATGTTCATGTCTTTGAACTCTGGAAGGAAACCGGAGTACCCGAAGGAAACCAACACAAGCACAGGGAGAACATGCAACTTCAACACAGATATGCTGCTGTGCCACCCTGCATTATAGCTGTCTTTGTGAAATCAGTTTGAACCCCATGTTCTTAGTGCTATACCTCTGATTAAACAAATCAGAGAAGCATGCAGTTTAATATTTGGGAAGCTTAAATTGTGATCTTTAAAAAACTTTCTTTTAATCATGTGTGTGTTTTGGACATACAGTAGCATGCAATAAACCAATCAGAGTACTATATCCCCTTATTCCCTTTAAAGCCCATTTCAAAACAACCTGCAGTTTTTTTTTTTTTTTTTGTGGTACAGATTTAGCAGCGCTATGACACAAGGCACTGATGTAGGTTTCATAAGAAAGAAGGTAGGTTTAATACAAAAAAAATCCTCATATGATATTCCTGTGGTACCCGGTTGACTTCCGTATGTATGTTACATGACGTATGTACATTCGACCTAACACTGTTTAAAAATGTTGTGGCTTTAATATAGGGCAATCATAAGACTATTATAATAAAACTGTATTATTCTGAGCATATCAGATGACCAAAAAAGCATATGAAATTCCGATCTATCGTATGACAGCCATAGGACATCAAACGGCATCACACAACAAACAGGAAATGGATCTAACGTTGAGAGTTACCTCATTCACTCATCATCATTTGCTGAACCTCTTAATCTTACTCGGATCGCAGGGAGGCTGGAGCCTATCTCAGGCCAAGTACACTCCAAACAGCTCGCCATTCCGTTGTAGGGCCAGCACACACACAACCATTTACACACGCACCTATTGATAGCCAATTAGCCTGATGTGCATGTCTTTGGTGTGTAGGACGAAACTGGAGTATCCGGAGGAAACCCACGCAACCACATATGAGGCATCTATCTTGATAATGCATCACTGCAAATAACAGACTGACTTCAGACCAGGTTTTTGCTGGTCAATTACGTAATCGCATTCCAGTGCCTCAGGATAGTAATGAGCTTACAATACACAAGACCACACCTCATTTTAAAACCAATGACACTTTAAATAGCAAATGCATTTGTTATTTAAATAACATGGGCGCCGGACAGGAAAATGACAACTGCATCAGTCTCAAACCAGCAAACTCAACTTAGTGTCGCTTTGTGCCAGAGGTTAGATTGAATCCAAAATCACTTTTGTGCTGACGCAGAGTCCATGTGAATTAAAGGTATGGTCAGGGATTCTGACCTTAAAGTTCAAACCTTTCAACTACTGAGCTTCTTGAATTGCTAAACCAGAAGCTAAAGAGTCAGACCATGTTGAAAGGCAACCCGAATGAAAGGCAGGTAGAATTTACTGATTGGTTGCTTGCTGATAGTCACATGATGTTCCAGCCTGGAGTTTTTGAGACACATGGGGTTCTTCTCTGTGGAGGAATTTTAAACTAAATCATTGCTTTCGATTTGTGTTATTTATTTGCACCCAAGGCAACGTTTCTCTATCAGTTCATGTTTGCACTGCATTGTTTTTGTAAAATTCATGGACTTTAAAATGTGGAATCATTTATTTTTAACCAGATTATTTCAAGAGAAAAACTCTGGTCTCTGTGGAAGCCCAAACTCTAAACAGAAGAAATAATGAATGAGGTAGAACAGAGATTACTGGCTCTGGAAAACCCCCCTTCGTGTACATTTTGGCGTGTGTACTGCTTCCTACACACAGGGGTGAAATATGGGGGGAAAAAATACATCCAGGTAGGTTTGAAGAATATATGCGGTAAAATGATAGATAGGAAAAAGGCTAAAAGAGGGAAAAAAGAAAGAAAGAAGCTATAAAGACATGTAAGTTCCTAACTTTAAAGTTCTAAAAAGTTTACTGCCGCAATAACAAACAAACAAACAAACAAACAAATAAATAATAGTGACAGTAATGAGTGGCAAGTTTCCTTCCACAGTCCAAAGACATGCACATTAGGCAAACTGACTCTGCCAAATTGCCACTAGGTGTGGATGTATGTGTGAATGGTTGTGTGTGTTGGCCCTGCTATTGTCTGGTGAGCTGTCCAGGGTGCACCCCGCCCTTGCCCAGTGTCCACTGAGATAGCCCCCAGCCTCCCCAGGTGGAACCCAGTACGACCATAGTAGGATTAAGCGGTTCAGCAAATGAGTAGTGAGTAGTAATTGTAGTACAAGTAGTCGCAGTAAATAACAATAATAAGGTAATAATTAATACTTATATAATACATATATACAATAATACAAGTAATTTGTAAAATTATTAATAATTATATTTTCATACATTTTGAGAGGAAATCAGAGTACCCGGAGGAAACCCATGCAAGCACAGGGAGACCATGCAAACCCTGCACAAAAGTGCTCTCACAAGCCGTGAATTTCCAACCCAGGCCCCTCTGAGGATCACTTGAATATAAAGAAACTTATGTATGATGTTCTGAGATGCTTTTCTTCTCACCATGGATGTAAAGAGTGTTTATATGCATAACTGTATCCATCCTATAAGATTAAACCAGTCTGTCCATTATCCTGTGACTGTCTCGTCAACAAGGCTTTATCAACAGTCCAAAAGTCTGAGAGTAATAGTTTTTCCTAATTACATACAACAATTTTCAATACAAATTATACCATTGACATCACTTACTCACTCATTTGCCAAGCTGCTTATTCCTACTAAGGTGGGGCCCGTGGTGTAGTGATTAGGGTGCTGGGCTCGTGATCAGGAGGTTGTGGGTTTGAATCCCCATTAGACCCTCACCGTGCTAAGACCCCTGGGCAAGGTCTTAACCACAAGTGTGCCTCTGTCCACCCAGCAGTTTAAATGGGTATCGGTAAAAAAATACTGGAAGGTTAAACTGCGATGGACTAGCGCCCCATCCAGGAGGAGTTGAACTCCTAGTTGCTTCACGCTACAGAAACCAGGAATAAGCACCGGCCTGATGAACCACTAGGCTCAGGTGTAAAAGCCCAACAGACTTACCTTACCTTATTCCTACTAGGGTTGCGAGGAGGCTGGATCTATCTCAGCCCACACTAGGTAAAAGGGGGTACACCCTGAATAGCTTGCAAGACCATTGCAGGGCCAATAGACACAATTATTCATATTCACACCTATGGGCAATTTAGAACAGCCAATTATCCTAATCTGCATGTCTTTGGACTGTGGGAGAAAACCGGAGTACCTGGAGGAAACCCACGTAAGCACAGGGAGAACATGCAAACTCCACACAGTAATGCCCAAGCCCAGAACTCGAACCCAAGACCTTTTTGTTGTGAGACGGACGTGCTACATGCCACCCTTACTGACAAAAGTTTGGGTGAAATGTAGAGTCTTTGCATTCTACACTCAAGCTAGCATGGACTCCACAAGGTTGTGCAAAACAGTGATCCATTTTTGATCAAATCTCTCAGAGTGTGGTCTGATCACATGCTTGAAGAGATTAGACATGAGGAAAACTTGACTTTTCTGCAGTTTGTGCTACAGTAGCTCCACTGAGGGATCAGACCAGACATAGAAGCCTTCACGCTCCACATGCATCAGTAAGCCTCGGGCATCCATGACTCTTCTTTTTCTTTGACCAGCTTTGCTAGGTACTTACCACTGCATACCAGGAACACCCCCCAAGACCTGACGTTTTGTGTGTGTGCGTGTGTGTTGTCTAGACATAAACTTATTGTTTGAGTATTCTAATCTCATTATCTTGTTATAAAGTGAACACATTTCCTTATAATATCATAAATACACTACTTGCAACTCTTGTGCTCTCTTTCTCTGTCCTCCTCTGTTCATATTCCCTGTGTGCTTTACAAGAGCATTATTGCTAAGACACATAATTAGTTTCATGTTTCCCATGTTATATTTTATAGTGTACTCTAAATAGATTTACTCTTATTTCTGTTATTGCTAGCTCATAAGTGCCAACTGCAATGTCTCTTAATAACGTCATCTGACCAATAGCTTTAGATGTATTTCTTTTTGTTTCAGTTTGCCCCACAAAGCTTTGACCTTCGATTACATCAGTTTTGCTGGACGTCACATTACAGTATATTACTGTACTTACATTGATTAACTCTAAAATTTTTTTGTTGGACCTCCTTCAGATTTGATTGCACCATGGTAGGGTTTCAACAATCTTATGCAATGTCACATATTTTATTTCAGCCCAGTTGTATTAATTATCCACAGAGACCTTGGGTTGAGGATGGGACCATTCTCAAACTATTCTGTAATGTCTTCTGAGGCACATCCCAAAGACTTCAAATAGGGTTAAGGTCAGGACTCTGTGATGCTAGTTCAGAGATGCTCCCTGAACCACTTTTTCACTAGTTGAGCCCCAATGTTGAGCCCCAATATCTGTGCCATCAGGGAAAAAAACTCTTCTAACTTCCTAACGTGGTCATTCAGTACTTTCAGGTTATCAGCTCATCATTCTATAATGGGTACATCACTTCATGCACTTCCCTTACAACCCTGACATTGGGCAAATCTGGACTCACATGACCTTTTTCCATTGCTCCAGACTCTGAGCTTTATAGTCTCTAGCAAACTAAAGCCTTGTATTTGTATTATTCTCACTAACAAGTGGTTTTCTTATCAACACACAGCTGTTTAGCGCCAATCCTGTAAGCTCTCATTGCATTGTGTGTGAAAAATGTTCTTACTTTCACTTTTAAACACAGCCGTGTGTTCTCTTGCCCTTTTTATTTTCTATGATTTGACTTCAGTAACATTCTGACCACATTTCTGTGGGTGAAGAGAATGATTCAGGTTTTAATAATACATTGGACAGTTCTTAACACAATTTTAGCAGTCTCCTTAGCTGTTTTATTTACTTGCTGCAGGCCAGTAATTTGACCCGTCTGACCTTACTTTTTCCACAAGCACAGAATATGACTTCTAACATGGCTGTTTAAAGAGCACTGGTATTGGTCATCCTTACAGCATAATTCATGCATAATGTAATACATTTAAGCGATACAGAACTTATTTTAATATAAATGACCATAAAAAGCACTATACTGGGCAATTTTATCCCATGGATTACTAGCAACCATTTTTTTCCCGGAAGTGATGTGAACTTGTTGGGTCAGGTTGTCCAGTGCAAGTAAAGAAGCAGCGAGGTTCCTTTTGGCGAGGCGCTGTTCCCCTCTGATGTCATCCTTTGACATTTTATGAAGGAATTCCAAAGGAACAGCGTCCGGTTTTAGACGTAAAAGCTTGTCAAATCAACAAATTCACGACACTGTTAGGGCTGGAACAGCCAATGAAGAACGCAACATGCCTAGTAGTGATAGTAGCAGTGTGGCAGCACTCACGTATACATGACAAGAAGCAAAGACTGACGTTGCCCGACAGAACCGCTGATGTGATTGTTTTAAAGAGCTAGTAATACAAATTCACCACAGGTACTGTTTAAGTAAGGAGAAGGTACTCACTGCATCAGTTCGGGTTAAATGAACTGCTACCAGCTGAAATGTATGAATAACTGTAGTAATTATCCAATTAAAGCATCTAAAAATAAAGCATTTGCTTTTTTACACTGAAAAGGCATTTTTTGGCCATGCAGTGTAGTATTTTTATTATCTAAAAATATTAGTTGTACATTATATGGGTATATAAAGATGAGAAATATAAATATACTGCGTGTTTGTGTGTGTGTGTGTGTGTGTGTGTGTGTGTGTGTGTGTGTGTGTGTGTGTGTGGAGTGAGAGAAAGAAAGGGGGGAGGTGTATTGCCATTCTTCAGTAAAAGAGATAAACTGAAAGATCATATGAAATTTCTTACTTCCTGTAGTGTGACATCTCCTGTGAGAATTCTGGCTTGTTAGAATTCAACACAGCTTTGGAGTAAAGAGAAAGAATATCTTTCTCATACAGAGAGAGCGAGAGAGAGAGAGAGAGAGAGAGAGAGAGAGAGTTTTTCATAATCGCTTTGAATGCTTAGAGAATTTACATCCCACCACTGGTCATGCCAAGGATTCTCTGAATGTTTATTCACCTTGCTTTCTCTCTCTCTCTCTCTCTCTCTCTCTCTCTCTCTCTCTCTCTCTCTCTCTCTCTCACTGCACACATACATATAAATCTCGGCACGTCAGTTATACCACAAGCCTCTCTTAGTTATCCATTGATTTCCTTTTCCATGTCTATTTCTATTTTCTTTTTCCAAATGTGTGTAAGAAATATTTACAGTTCAGACAAAGATTTTAATAAACCCACAGAGACACAAATTTACACCTAGAAAAGCAGGGTTGTTTTCAGTGAGCTGTTCTATAGCATATGATGCTTGAGTAGAATTGAAATGATATATTATATTTAGAAAGAGAGAAGGAGAGAGAGCGAGAGAGAGGGAGCGAGTGAAAGAGAGGGAGAGAGACAGCACACTGAATCTCTGGTGTGTTGCATGCAACACCAGCTAGAGTGCCATAGCCATACATGAGTAGCCTGTGATTATGTGATCTTCTGGCCTTTTGTGTTTATAAGCTGTGAACCGTGGCACAGCTTGATGTTCTTAGACACATTTTCAGCTCCTGTGTACTGCTCAGTCACGCCTGACTGTGTCTTCAGGTTTACAGCCATACTGCATCAGTACTGAAGTGGGCTCAGAAAGTATCTATATTCACTTTTTAGGAGTCCTGTTCCAATGGTGCATTCATTTGAACATGTGAAGACAAACACCTGCTGTTTAGTCATTGGGAATTTTGTTGCTTGGCAACTGGGAAACATGAACTCAGAGCATGAGCTAGCTAATAATTAAAGGTAACAGCATAGCTAGCAACAAGATATGATCTGCAGGGATATCAATTCCTGAATATTTCTCAGATGTTAGGTGTTGTATGAAATAGTTAACTACTAATATTCACTAACCCAGCTAAATAATTTCCAATAGAAAATGGAAACTTCTTGTCATTTAATATTCTCACATCACAGTATGGAATCAGCAGTACAAAATTTTTAGAATATCACCAGCTTAAATCTATTATATGTAAAAGAAAATATACCATTAACCAACTAAACTTGCAGCTACCTATCAGGGTAGCAGAATTCTTAAATCACCATGCCCCAAAGCTATTATCAAAAATATATAGCCTATTATCTAAACTGGAAGACTCAATCTCTCTTCCAACTTAAAAATGGGAGGCTGACTTATCCAATGGTGGTTTCCCATGGTGCAGGGCCAGGCTGCTCTGCAGTGGAGACGGCTCTGGGTCCGGCCCGGTTGGGGGCTGTGGGGGCCAGTGGTTGGGGTCGCCTCGTGGCTTGTCCACTGGTGGTGCCCGGGTGGCCGGGCTATTCTGGGGCGGGCTGGGTGGAGGTTATGGGCTCTGGGGCCTGGGGGTGGCCCCACGTTCGTCGAGGTGGTGTGGTCCATATGTGCCCAGGGTCTGGGCCTGTCCAGGGGTGCTGCCATGGGGTGGGTTGATGCATGCCCTGGTGTCTGGTTGCCGCCCTGGGACTCGGGTGTGGCCTGTTGGCGGGAGGATTGGGGGGGGTTGTGGGGTGCGAGTCAGTGCTGTGCGTGTGGGTGTGTGCGTGTGCTGGGATGAGTGGGGGGGTGCGGGGATGTGGGTGTGTGTGGGGTGGGAAGGACAGCGTGCACTTGCGAGGGGGGGGGGACTGGGGGTGGCTGCAGTGGGTCTGGGCTCTCCCGCTGTCCTCCACGTTTTCCTCTTCTTCCCCCATGGGCGTGTGGTGGGCGGGTGCCTTCTGGGGTCGGGGGTGGCTCGTTGGCAGCAGTCACTGGGTGGCCCGGTCGTGAGGTGCAGCTGCTACTGGCCTGTCTTGCCCTGGGGGGCCTCCCGGGGAACGGGAGTGTCTAGTGCTGCTTGCAGCTCACTATCTGGAGGGCATAATGCGGTCACTGCCCCTCAATTTTAATTGCAATCAGCACACAGTCAAGAGCGGGGAGGGTGAGGGTAATGGG
>JAQMYF010000012.1:20733603-20744818 GCA_030014195.1 Neosilurus mollespiculum | reverse complement strand
AATTATTTATTGTTGCTGAAAACATCAGCAGCTCGTTTGTAGTGGGGTGTTTGCCCCAATAAAGGGGGTTTGGCGACTCCAATATTCAGTTGCTAAAAAAAAAAATCCACCCCGGACATGAGCTGCCAAGCCAAATATTTTTTACAGAAGTATCCCCGCCATGCCTCAAGCTTTCATAGCCAGCTAAATAAATAAATTAATGAAAGCACTTTGAAGTAAATTATAAGTAAGTAGGTAAAGTCTGTTGGGCTTTTAACACCAGAGTCTAGTGGCTCATCACAGCTGGAGCTTATCCCGGTTTCTGTACCATGAAGTGACTAGGAGTTTAACTCCTCATGAATGTGAGTCTAGTCCATCATAGGTTACCTTCCCAGTATTTTCACTGGTACCCATTTATACTGCTGGGTGGTCAGAGGCACACTTGTTAAGACCTTGTCCTGGGGTCTTAGCACGGTGGGGGTCTAACAGGAATTTGAACCCACAACCTCTTGATCATATGCCCAGCACTCTAACCACTACACCACCGGCCCCACTAAAGTCAATTATAAAAGCACTCCATGTTTTGTCATTCCTTACTTTATAAGTATAATTGTTTAAACTCTTTCTTCAGGTATTCAAGATTTTTTTCCAGTAGAACTTTTAATTTCCTTTATTTATTTATTATTTAAAAAAAAAAAAAAAAAAAATAATAATATATATATATATATATATTTGTTTGTTTGTTTGTTTATTAAAATAAAATTTATTTATTTAATTGAGTTTACATTTCATTGGTCCTGAAGGAAAAAGTGCAGGAAGTAATTACTGAGCAACACTCAGAACAATTTCAGTTCTAAACCAGTTAATAATCCACTTTGCTGCTTCTTCTTTATTGATAAATGAAATTAATTTGAACAATGTTTGTGCAAAAAAAAAAATAAAAATTTTGGAATCGTAAATCATGTGAAAGTTTTTTCTTCGGTTTTATTTTTAGGCAATATCACCCAATTCACCATCTGACCTCACAGACTCTGACCCCACTCTGGGATACCATAACACCACTTCATTACTCCTTCATCACTCCTCTTCCTCTAACTGAATTCACTAAAAGGGTTTGAGGGGGACAGAGTTTGAAAAATGGCAACACTGATCTTAAATGGAAACATTTAGAATTGACTCCATGTTGTTTTTTTTTGGTTCATATTCATGTTCTCTTTTACTTCAGCGCTCCAGTCCAGGAGGAACACGTTATCCCGAGAGGATAAGGACGAGTTCCAGCTCCTCCGAGGACAGCGATGGAGACGAGCATGTGAAGAGCAGAGGTAAGATGAGCTCGGGTTCTTTATAACCTGAACAGAAAATCATACTAGTGCAGTGCGTGTAGCGCTCCAGCGTTACGCTTCCACATGATCATTCCCACGTCTCACTGTTTTTGAAGAGCGTTTGAGGCTGTCGTCTCTCAGAACACACAAAAGTGAAAACAGCATCAGCAGGTATTTAAAGGGATTTTAATTTTAAAACCCAGCAGGACAGGAATGACGCTTGTAATTTTATCATAGCGAGGCAAAATACACACAAACAGAAAAGGGTACTAGAGGCTTCAGTAACTCAGTTTTATTAAAACTTAAGGAAGAAAAAAAAAAAACACTAAGGCTAATGGGTAAAATGTATGAGCCATGTCTTTGTGCAGAGAAACTCTTTGTTTTTATATTTGATCAAATTGATTTATTGCCAAGCTCTACATTATCAATGGGACATGAACTGGGAAATTGCCCTCAGGTTAAGTCTGACTTCTTAAGGGGTACTATAGCACTTGAGTATAACACAGACAATAACTGTATGAACACAACAGTGCATGCAGTGGGATGCAGTATATCAGGATGGGATTATTACTAGAATAAAATTAGCTACCTTAAAATGGTAAGTAGCTAGCACGGTTTCTGTTGTTTTTAAAAGAACAGTTAATATAAGTACGTTTATTGCTGTATTCTGTGGGACAGTTCGAAATAGCGTAACATACAGAGCCCAAGCTGATCTTCCAGATCACGCTGTCAGTCAAGTGTAAGAGATGCACCGAGAAATCGGCCAGAGACTGGAAACTGGCAATCATTCTCACAGGTTACTGATTCTGAGTCGATCCCTATGGTTCCAGTGCAGGTATTTACATCACAGAGGATGCACATGTATACCGTCACGTTCGTGTGCACCCTTAATGCCATTAGTGTGGAAGCTTTTTTACCATGAGTGAAGACATAAACTTGCTATATGTAATACATGTAAGGCCAAGGAACCCGCACAGAAACGTTCGGAATAACAAACCTAATCCGACTTGTGACGGACCAACGCAAGTTTCCGAAATGTTCAGAATAAACCAGGTCAGGCAGAGAGGCGTGCATGTTACGTCACAGACTCTTAAAAATCACCACCAGTCAGCTGAACACGCCCAGGTTGAAAAGGCTAATATGGGAACACTGCAGAACTAAGCATGTTCTGGCCATCACTGCACGGAAACGGCTGCTGGAGAGATGAGCAGACAGTGGGCATCTACTAAAACCACACTGTTGAAGGTGTTCAGAGAAGGATCAGATCCCAGATGAGTTACATAACCTATTGTTAGTAAGTAGTAATAATAATAATAAAATATATATATTTTTTCCCTTAGGGATGTGAATCGAACAACTCACGATTCAATTCGATTCCCATTTTTGGGGTGACGAATCGATTCTCGATTCAAACCGATGTTTGATTCATAACCATTACAAACAAAGGGAGCTAATTTCACGAGTAACTACATTCTTCTATAAGCTAGGAACAACTCTTCTATAAGAAAGAAATGATATTACTAGACAGCTGGTTTTGTAGATGTACTGATCCGCTTTGCTCGTTCACAGTTGGTTGGGAGTTTAGTGAAGTGATGGCGTGTGCGTTGGTCAGAAGTTGGTCGTGCTGCTGCTCCGGTTCTTTAAGCTCGGGGATTTGAAGTGTTCCCGAAATACTTGACTTTTATTTTGCTCACCGCATATGTCATGTCAAGCGCTTTCTTACCCGGAAATGATAAAATCCGAAGTGCAAGCATTTGCCTTCAGCGAAGACGGCGCTGGCTGTATTTCTTTTTCCTCATGCATGCCAAAGCTAAGCTAAAAACTAGTTCCGGACCGGCACTCACTGGAACAATTCACGATGGAGGCTGTGTGTTTACAAACGGTACGCGCTGTGAGTAAGGTTGGAAATGCTCGAAAAAACATGTTCTTGAAAATTTGAATCGATTCAGAATCCCAATAAATAAGAATCGCTATTCAGACGTGAATCGTTTTTTTTTTTTTTCCGGCACCTCTAATTTTCCTGCAGGCAAACACTGTTATTCTGTGTACTTTTTATTGTAATTATTGTTCTTATCATTACTACTATTGTTATAGCTTCAACACGGACATTAATGCACCCCGAACTGTTAAGAGACCACCCCCGTAAGTTATATATCACAACATGCGGCTCAAGCTGGAATGGTGTGGAATGACTGGTGGTAATTCGAGTCACTATATCGACGAAAATTGCAAAAAGCTTAAAATGTCCTTTGGGGAAGCATTTTGAAAAAACCTTGTGATATCTTCACAAATCCCAGTCCCTCTCTGACATCATTTCCTAAAAAGCACAAGTAACAGTCCTCTTTGTCATACATGTTAAAAAATAAAACAAAGTGTGGATCCTAGCAATGCACTTAAGAATCACAATAGGATATTTCTTTTATATCTCCCATCCCCGCACGGTGTCTCCCATCCCCTCATAATCCCGAACATGCTCTGAAGCTGTTTCCTTAATTAGTGTAATAAAAATCAAAATATCATTAGGACTTTAAATTCTGCCTACTCAAAGCCTAAGCATTTATAAATATAGCCTCTCAAATATCAGCTGTTCACACACAGAGAGAATGTACAGAGATTTTGTCCCAAAAGTTCAGGAAATTCTATAAATAAAGGTTTAAATATGATATAAAGAAGGTTAAGTGCCTTGGGTTTGTACTGTGTATGTGTGTTGGGGGGTTTCTTCCCAGCAGAACTGTTTTGCTCTTTATCATTATTTCATATGACTCACTCTGTTAGGAGTAACTGACCTTTCACTCCCCACCCACCAACCGTCCATCCGTTTTAGCTTCAAGAACATCTTCCCTGGCCGCCTGTGGAGCGTTTTGTCTTCCTCTGCAGTGGGCATCTTTAATTTAACCCACACGCACTTCAGGAAGTGCGGTGATATTTTACAGTGCTGTTTGGGCTCTTTAGAAATGATATGCCATGTTGTTGGTACATATGTAAATATAATTATAAAACCTCATGCATGCTCTAAGAATGTGCAATATGACCAAGATTTCATATCATTATTCAGGGCGTTTTATATCCTGATGATGATACATTCAATATAGCACACATTCAGTAAAACTCAAATAATAAACCTAGTATTTTTTAATAATTAAACACAATAACTAGGGAATATTGTTTAAAGGATAGACATTATACCCATTTTCAGACCTTGGAATGGAAGTGGTTGTGAGTTTTAACCTGGATATTCATCCCAAAGGCATCCTGTGATTACCGGACATTTAGAATATCCAGCCCTGGAATGTAATGTCTCACTCAGACTATTTCTTTTGCAGTGGAGCATCGTAGCCCTTCTCCAGAGAGAAGAAAGGATGATGCGGATGAACAAGTGGATCAAGCAGAAGAGCCAAGACGGTTGTCCAAGTCCGTCAGTTCAGACAGTGACAGCAGCAGTAAGGAGGACAGTGACGATGGTGTGATGCACCGGATGAAGAGCAGCGTGGCACACATCAGGGTCAGCTTAGCTTTTAAATGGCAGTGACGTTTTCATCTACTCTACACTTTTGCTGTTCTGATGTTTCTCGGGTTCTTGTTGCAGTATAAGGCTCAGGATGAGAGCAGCAGACCCAGACGCAGGAGTTCATCTGCACACAGGTAGATGTTTAAACATATCAGAATGTCACGTTTCATTTTACTTGGGAGAGTAAAAGTTCTTCTGTCCTTGCTGCTTCCACAGGAATGGCAGTGGAAGGTCGTATTCCCGCTCTCGCTCCAGATCTCCATCTCCACAGAGACGTACAGACAGAGGCCGCAGGTGAGGACGAATAAGGAGTCTGAAAAGGCTCTATTCTTTGATCTGCTCTACTTCCTGTACATGTGTTTGGGGGAATGAGGCATAAATGTGGATGAGATCATACATTTGTTAGAGGGTGTGTGTATATATGAATGGTGGGGCATGTATGGTGTATCCAGGGAAATGGAACGTGTCCGAATGAGGTCATTCCTACTAGTTTTAGAGAAATGAGTTGTGTTTGTGGTAAGGCCTTTTTTGGATGGCAGGATTGTTTATGGAAATAGGTTTGGCCTGTTTGTGGGTGCATTTGGGGGAGTGGAATATGTCTTAATGAGGGGAATAGGTTATGTCTCGATGAGGTCATATTTGGGGGAATGAGGATGTCGGGATGAGAGCATGCTTGGGGTGTGACGGACTGAAGCAAGTTCCAGAAATACCTGTAACAGTCATATTTAGGAAAAGCAATTTGATTCAACAATTTATTGAGCCAATGAATATAGCAGTTACATAGGTACAAGATGAGTACAATGAATTAACTAAACTGAATTCAGTGTCCAGGTGTCCTGTATGTCCAAGATGATGTGTGATGTGCACAGTCTTGTGTAGTAAGCTGGTGATCCCTTTGTAGCAGTCCCTTGATTATTTGTGTAGCATGCCAGCAAGGATTAACTGTCGATCGGCAGCACTGTCCTCAGCATCCACTTCAGAACTTCCTGTGGAATGGTCTCAATTATTTAGTTTCCAGGCCAGTCTGTCCAACACCTGTACATCTGTACGATGTGACGGACTGGCACGAGCTCCAGAAATGTTCGGAACAAACCAGGTCAGGCAAAGAAGTTGGTCTAAATTTATTACAGGTGAGCCAATAAATGTAACGATTAACAATAAGTCTGACAAAACTTAGTGGGAGGAGAGATGGTAAGCCAGTTGTTTCTGAGAGTAGGAGAAGAGAGGCGAAGATTGGAGAGAGCTTGCAGTGAGTAGAATCTTGGATCTTGCAGCGATGTTTCCACTAAGATGTTTGTGGTTGTCCAGGTTTTAGTGTATGTCTGGATGAGGGCATGTTTGGGGGGATGGGTTATGCCATTTATTTTACACCCATATAGTAACCAATGATTCCTCCTTCTGTTACTTGTGTATTTTATATATCAAATGCACATTTATTATGGTCATTAATACTTCTGTTCTCTCTAGCATTGACCCCTCTCCCCACCATTTCTTGTCAGGTCTCGGGATCGTGATAGAGAGCGTCGTTCTGATCGGCACTCCAGCCGTGAGCGTGATGGAGATCGAGAGAGGTTCAGATCCAGGAGGGGAAGATCTGCATCTCCATCACAGAGAGAGAGACCCCCTGCTGATGAGCCTCCGGTTAAGAAAAGGAAGGAGGAGCTGGACCCCATCTTGACTCGCACCGGAGGAGCGTATATCCCTCCAGCCAAGCTACGCATGATGCAGGCCCAAATCACTGACAAGAGCAGGTCAGGAATAATCACAAGATTACTGTAGACGCATCTGAGTGTAATCGGAATTTCTCACATTTACATGGGGTTATTGGTCTCTAAACATGTTTTGGGGGTCCAGCCTACTTGATAATGGCCTTAGTGTAATATAGCTTGTTGGCTGAAATTAGTTTGATGCCCCTGAGCTAAAATGTTTTTGGCTAATACACTTTCATCTGTTATTTTATGACATATCGTGTCATTCTCCTGTCTTGGACTGATGTTTCCTCCTTCAGGCCAAGAATATGTATTAAAATTTGAAATAATTGTCGAGTCGTTCCTTCTAAACCACAAGTCATTCAATCATTGTGGTAAAAAAGTGCAAAAAAACCCCAGCATTATGATTAAAAGTTTATCAGATGACTATCCAGAGGTGTTTTGGAGGCTGGGGAAATGGAGTTGTGATGTCCGCAGTGAAAATGATGTTATTCAGAGTTCATTGAAGGAGTTGATTGGAATTGGGACATGACTCTCCCGGGACTGGGTGGATTTTTATAGCTGAGGCGAAGTCCTCGTATTCTAGCCTGAGGTTTTGCTGGTGATAATTAGCTACAGATGGTTTAAATCCCATGAGCAGTGAAGGACAACGACAACATAAAAAGAGCTGGTGCCTAAATTCACACTGTAGGGATAATTTGAGATTAGGAAAATTGTCTTCCTGTCACATGACACACTAAATACAGTAATTATTGCAAAACTAATGAAGCAAACAAAAGTTTTGCAAAATTAACAAGTTAGAAGGTGCTACAAGTTTTAGCAGTATTTACCTGTTATTGGGAATTAATAAAAGAGTAAAGTAGTTGTTAAAATGTGGTGTAACAGAACATGTTCGCATGATCATCTGGAGATGGAGTTCCAATCAAATTATGTATCAGACAGCCATATAGCCAGGAGAGTCTAAGAAAACAAAATTGACTGCTTTGGTGGGAGGGATGGCATATTTGATCTAGCCAATCATGAGCGCCTGAGGCTCTGGGCTAGTGAGCAGAAGGTTGGTGGTTTAAACCCCAGTATCATCATGCTGCCATTGTTGGGCCCTTGAGCAAGTCCCTTAATTCTCCGTTGCTCAGTCATTTAAAAATAAATATATAAATGCAAGTTGCTCTGTATAAGGGCATCTGCAAAATGCCATAAAAGATGTTTAAAAGCGCAGCAGTGGCTGTTGTGTATAGCCGAATGATGGCTACTACTACACCACATAGTTACTTTGGTTTTCTACTTTTTATTCAAAATACTAATAAGGGAAGATTCCAATTCTGATTCTCAGCATTAAATGAAGTATTCAATAACCATTATCCCCCCCACACCCCCCTTATCATTTTTCTCCTCCATGCAGTCTGGCGTACCAAAGAATGAGCTGGGAAGCGCTAAAAAAGTCCATCAACGGTCTCATCAACAAAGTAAACGTGTCCAACATCGCCAACATCATTCAGGAGCTACTGCAAGAGAACATTGTCCGCGGCAGGTAACGGTTCTACACTTCTTTGTTAAAGTTCTCCAGTAACATAAAAGTAGATTGTTTATAGCTTCTAATTTAAAGTTATCAGTAGTTGGAACAGGTTCATAATGTTGCAGAATAAGTCTACGTAAAGGAATTACATTTGTATATCTAACCCACGGTACTGATCTTCCAGCTCCAGTGCACAACTTAAAGAAATGACTGATTTGAGTACATTAGTGGTACTGTTTATAGTTTTGGCCGAACTTGGACCTTAAAACCTGCCAATAATTTTAATGCTTTGTATAAATATATTTTAATTTATTTATATATTATATAACAAAAGATTTATTGGATTTTCTCCTTGTATAGGATAGGTTAGCCATAGGTATGAAGACAGATACGAAATCGGTCCATTTCGGCATGTCAAGCGGAAGCGCGCAATCCGCCATCTTAAAGCATTGCGAGTTTGGAGCAAGTCTCAGCTGTCAACTGTCCGTGATATAACTTTCATGATACAATAATGAACAGCTGCTTTAATTAATCTGTATATAATATAAAATGTATATAAATATGATAACGATTATTGATTCAGTAAAAATGTGACCTATATGCACCTAACATTTTAATAACAAATTTTGACTATAAATGAAAGCTTTTTCACATTTCAATCAATACTGAAACAATTTCTTGATGGTGGCGATCGTTCGTATCGCACACGTTGCGTGTGTGTATGCATATATATGTGTGTGTGTGTGTGTGTGTGTGTATATATATATATATATATATATATATATATATATATATATATATATATATATGTGTGTGTGTGTGTGTGTGTGTGTGTGTGTGTGTGTGTGTGTGTGTCTATATATACATATGTCAGGATTTTATTGCCCCTAATCAGTTCTCATCTGCTACAAAAAGTGTGAGATCCTACGAGATATTTTTGCAATGATTGTCACGTCGCCCATAGTGTCCATAATCCATTGTGGGTCCTTTTTTTAATTATTATTTATTATTCATTGGTTGTGTATGTGTGTGTCTATGTCTTGGCCCAATGAAGAACTGGTTAAATTTTGGGCGTGATCCTGGTCCAGGGGTGTTTTGAAGGATTTTTTTAACATTGTGAGATAGGGCGAGGAGGTGGAAATCACCCAGAACGTGCCAGAATAAAAAGAAATACAGAGCTCGAAAATAATTTCAGACAGGCCACTAGGGGGACACTAATTCTACATCATCTGCCATTATAATCCATATGAGATTGCACTACTTCGGTGGAATCCGCACTCTGAGTGCATTTCTAGTTTTATTTATTGATTTTTATTCTTCTTGCTACATTTCATAAATTTGTAATAGATTTCTCAGAACTTGTAACACCTCCATAAAGCATTTTAAAACTCCAGAAATAAACAACTTCTCTTTTAGCCGATTAAAGTGAAGTGTGTTTGTGTGTGTGTTTCAGAGGTCTTCTCGCGAGGTCTGTGCTTCAGGCTCAGGGTGCTTCTCCCATCTTCACCCATGTCTATTCCGCCGTGGTGGCCATCATCAACTCCAAGTTCCCTCAGATCGGAGAGCTCATCCTTAAGAGACTCATCCTCAACTTCCGCAAAGGCTACAGAAGAAACGACAAAGTAAATATCTTTCATAGTTCCATTCAAATGCAGTCTGTGCTCTCTCTACCCTCCTCCCCAAATAGCAGACCTTACAGAGCCTGAACCTTTCCTGTATCGACAGATGGTATGTCATATCTTTAATCACCACAAAGTTTCAAATGTCAGTAAAGTCTTCAGATTTTTACATATCCTCTAAGCTAAATGCAGAGTCTGTTTTCTCAGAATTCGTGCACCAGCTGTGAATAATGTGTAATGATTGTGTAAAATGTGTAAAGTTCCTGTTTCAAGTGATTTTTTTTTCTTCTTTTGTTCTTTCTTTGTTTTAGCAACAATGCCTCACTGCCTCCAAGTTTGTGGCTCACCTCATCAATCAAAATGTGGTACGTACCTTAGATTCAATATTACACACCGACATGATTTATCTGTCACACTGCATGGAGGACAAGAGACTAGAAATGAATCTAATCAGCAGTGCAAGGTTTTTATAACATAAAGAGCATAGTGAGGTGTTGAAGTAGGTTGAGACACAGATGATGAGTGGCTATAGAGACAGATACAAATGGCCATAGATATGTACAGACCACCAATCTAAAAATAAACACTGGATGTTGCACTGGGCTGCTGATGTAATCTAAAAGATATGCTTAAGCAGCCATCTTGCGAGCCCCAAAACATTGCCTGCTGTGGTCCCCCCACTGGTCTAAACAACCATAATTTCCCTCGGTATTTTTATTGTTTTACAACTTTTGTTTTTGCATTTTATTATGCGCTGTTGTGCAGCAATTAACTGTACGTACAGACAAGGAACTGGAAATGGAAAAACGTTTCATAAGTAAGTAGGATTTATAATGGATTTAATGCCTTTGATGCCAAAATATCCTATAATGCCCCATGTTAGAAAAACCAAAAGCTACTTTTATGTAGCCTTTTACTGGTAAATTGCCAGTAATCCTCATTTATTATAATTCATGGTATTAAAATATACCGTCCCTAGGACAAGTAATTCAGTTATTAGGCAAATGAGAATTTTTTTATATAAAATTATTTACATAAAGGCATATATAGATGTGCACATGCATGACGCCAAGTCATAATTATACATTCATTTTACATTCAAATTATAAATATTGTACATATTAACCAATCCATTGTCGTGCCATTAACAGAGTTCTGCACAGTAAGCTAGAAATATTAAAAAGTGGTTAGTGAACATGAGGAGAGAAAACAATTATCCATCAAAACATACAGGGCTGTGTTGCATTTTGAGGAGCACTGGTTTGTCAGAACAGGGCAGACAACAAGGCTCCGTGAAAGGGCTGTACCTAAATTTGATTTTCCACAACATCTTATGAAGCCTGTAAGTAACCTTCAGTCAATTATAATTCTTCTTTATTATTAATCAGTTTTATTGGTATTTGCGTTATCAGGAATCATGCAGTTCAAAGCTGCATTTTCAAAGTGTTATCAGTTACATATAGGTTATCAGTCTATATATGTGTGTCAGTATACACTCACCAGCCACTTTATTAGGTACACCATGCTAGTAACGGGTTGGACCCCCTTTTGCCTTCAGAACTGCC
>JAQMYF010000012.1:20640641-20659782 GCA_030014195.1 Neosilurus mollespiculum | reverse complement strand
GAGTTGGAAGGGGACTGTGTTGAAAAATAAAGCAGTATAAATCCAAATATCTTGCTCTTTCTGTGTGAGGCTCAAAACGTTTTGATGACCCTTGTTTATATGTATGTTTATATATATATATGTGTGTGTGTGTGTGTGTGTGTGTGTGTATGTGTATGTGTATGTATATATATATATATATATATATATATATATATATATATATACTTGTTGTCAGTTACTGTTGCCTAGGTAATCCTCTCTTAATAATGAGGTTCCATGCTGATGAAGGTGGAACAGTTAAACTTGTTTGTTGTTTCCCTACAAAAAATAATACAAAAGTTTTAGGGAACTGCTGGCATCTGCAATGGTATGTTTAAGCTTCAGCTCAGTTGAACTCCCTCCCACTTCCAGTTGCTTGAGAAAATTTCACATCTTTTTGCTCACTATGCTTTTAGGCTTTTATATGGCTATAGGCATTAATATTATTTAGGCTTTTATTGATTTTGTATGGTCATTTGTTGCTCATCGCCTCCTGGAAAAAAACACAAAGTAAAAACCTGGTGATTTCCTGATTCAGGGTTTTTTTTGTGTCTGAAACGCATTAAATTGTCAGTACTCGCTCATTTGTGAACTGAAGAATGTGCTTTGTTTTAACAAAGGTATTTATTCATTATTTATGTCCTAGGCAACAGGGACTGCAAAAGTAACAGATTCAGGCCTAAAATTTCTCTAGGCATGTAATATTGACAAATAAAGACCTGTCTTATCTTGCCCAACCTTATGTTGGCATCTTGACAGCTCGTGTTTGTTTGTGAGGTACATGAGTAGGGAGGACAAATATGGTGGACGTGTTGCTTCAATACTGTTGGTTTTTTTATTAGCAAATCAGCTCCACGGTATTTTAATGTTCACTTTTGAACATTAAATTTTAAATTAAATTTTAATGTTCACGTTTGCTAGTCTTAGTTTTACAGTTACTAGGTTACCACCAGTATAGCAACCACTTGGCTTCAATGTCATATGTGTAAACTATTGCAATACTTCCAGGCAAGTAGCTCAGAGTGGTAGCTAGCTGCCTAGTATAATAGAATGTATATCCCCAGGCTGGCCAGTATCTGAGAGAGTAGCTAGATTGGTGGTGAGCTCTGTGGCAAACTGTATGGAATCATAAGAATGAACAGATTAGTGTAATTAGTGCACATAAATGTATGTAATCTGCCACAAATAAACTTTCAATTATTATGAAATATTCCCCAACCCAGCATGGTGGTGTAGTGGTTAGCATGTCTGCCTCACAGCAAGAAGGTCCTCAGTTTGAGTCCTGGGCTCGGCAAAAGCATTTTCTGTGTGGAGTTTGCATGATCTTCCCGTGCTTATGTGGGTTTCCTCTGGGTATGCCAGTTTCTTCCAACAGTCCAAAGATATGCACATTAGACTAACTGGCTGTTCCAAATTGCCCCTAGATGTGGGTATGAAATGGATGTGTGTGCTGGGCCTGTAATGGAATAGCGTGTTGTTCAGGGTGTACCCCGCATTCCGTACACCCCAGAGTTGCCTAAGCACTACTAGAATTAAGCTGTTTGGCAAACTAATTAATTATTGAATATTCTCTAACCTATCACATCTGGGATGTTTGACACCTTCTTGTATGAAATGAAGATTTACATAAAGAATGGAGAAAAACATTATAGCCTGAATCATAAGATCACACGTGTATCAAATAAACAGTCTGCACACAGGGGAGGATGGAACATAGAACATTATACCTGGGATATTAAAAACAGGAAGAAGCTGTGTACTGAGATTGAGTGTTCAGTGGGGTTTGTAGTCTCATTTGTTAAATGTGATTTAGGGAGAAAAAAGAATAATCAAAACCACGGCTGGCAGCTTGCACAAAGAGATGAGCAGAGGGGCGACTGGGCCGCGGAACAGATGGGGAACATTAGGACACCGCTAATCCTTTCAACGCTGACATCAGAGAGTGTGAGCGGTAACTCACACCCCGCCGGGTCCGATAGTGGCCCAGAAAAGCCAATGACGTCAGACGGGATGGAAAGCGAAGCCCCCTGTGCTTCTCTTCAGTGCTTTTCTATCAGAGAGGAGCTTTATATAGCAAGTGGAAAGCTAGGGAGAGCGAGTTAATGCATTCCAACACAGTGGTTGTTTTAATGTGATCAAGCACATTAGCTTGACCTTGTGTACTGCTTTTCTCTGTCTCTCTGTTCTTTCCCTTTTCTGTCTTCTCAGGTAAGCGTCGGCGCCGGTGGTTGCGTTACGGGGCCAGCGGCTTCCATTAGCATGACCAAGCAGCTTCTTAATTTTTCATGAAACGTATCCGGATAAAAGAGAATATGTGTAATCGGAGCGGAGTGGATATAGTGCCTCGGCTCACGCAAGACTCAGTGTTGGGCTTTTTTTCTGGGAAATCTGTGTCATGCTCCTTTTTTTCTTTTTAGTTATTATTTTATTAACTTTACTCTTCATTACTCCAGATTGTACAGTCTTGAGTTTGACCTGCATGTTCAGTTAACTGTTCAGCCGTCATGGCAGCATTGGATTATGTAGCTCACTATAGGTGGTGGAATGGTGGCATTGTGGTTAGCATGTCCAACTCACAGCAAGAAGGTCCTTGGTTCATAACCCAGGCTCAGGCGTTTCTGTGTGGACTTTTTTCTAAATTCCACGCAAGCCCCTAGGTGTGAGTGTAGGTGTGAAGGATTGTGTGTGTTGCCTTGGGCGGGTCTCTGGTGACCTTTGCAGGGTGTACCCTACCTTCGCCCACTGTTGGCTGAGTTTGGCACCAGCCTCCGCATGACCTTAATAGAATAAGAAGTTCAGCAAATAAGAATGAGTGAGTGAGAACTCAGAGTAGGAAAAACAGTAGTGTAGGTACATTTGGAAAATACCCTTAGACACTAATCTAATCATCCTGGTTACAGTTGCCATGTTTTCAGAGACTATGCCGGTAGTTCATTTATATACACGAATTTACAGCTAAAAGGAATTTAGGGTCCACCTCCTGGCATGTCTTTTAAGAAGTGTAAGGAGAACCTAATAGAGACACAGGTACAACATAAAACTTTTCAGAGACATTAAGCCAAGCTCAGGATTCAGCCACACTCCCAGCTGCTTTATGAAAAGACAATGATACTGACCTCTTCAAGGACAAAACTAGGTGACTGAACAGAGTATGCTCATCAGCGCATGTCCTGTCCGTGCTCAAAAAACGGTGCTTAAAGATAATCCCTTCACTGAGGATGCAGATCATTTAGATTAAAGATAATCTGCTTGCACAGAGGGGCAGAGTATAGCACTATGTAGGTTATGAGATGGACCATAGAAATGTCCTTCTGTGAGATGATTACTGGGTGATGGATTACAAGCTTTTGGATAATTACAGGGTTAAGACCAAGAGCTAATTGTAAAACAGCTGTATTACGTAAAAATAAAATTGCTATATGATCTTAAGGCATTTAATGTTTCTATGTACAGGAACCTTTCTGGTGAGTGGTTTATTTCATTAACTTGAATAATAAACATAAAAACAATATTCTATTAGCTTCTATGAGAAGATTTAATGAGTTCCATGGTGTAGTGGTTAGCACATCCACCTCAGAGCAAGGTGGTCCTGAGTTTGTGTCCCAGGCTTGAGAGGGTGTTTCTATGTGGAGTTTGCATGTTCTCCTATTTCTTGCCCAGGTTTCCTCTGGGTGCTTTGGGTTCCTCCCACAGTCCAAAGCATATTAGGCTAATTGGCTGTTCAAAATTGCCCCAGGCTCGATGTGGAGCGGCATCGGCCGTGTTACAGCACAGCCTGTGGTCTCTCTGCTGAAGAGAAAAGCCGAAGGTCCTAGTTGAATAATTGAATTAATCATTTATTTAACCAATATGGAGGGAGTTTCCAGTGTCAGCACTTTTGAATGTTTACCAAGTAACATTTCATGTAATCATAAATGGTTAAAGGAGCGGCATGGATGGTTTAGTTGATAGCATGTCCACCTCACAGCTACAGTGTCCTGGGCTGGAGTCACCGGGCTTGGTGAGGGTGTTTTATGCAGTGTTTGCATGTTCTCACAGTGCTTGCCCAGGTTTCCTATGGTTGATCCGGTTGCCTCCCAGAGTCCAAAGACATGCACATTAGGCTAACTGGCTTCTCCAAATTGCCCCTAGTTGTGAGTGTGTGTGAATGGTGGTGTGTGTTGGCTCTGTGGTGGACTGTTGTGCTGTTCAGGGTGTACCCTGCCTTTGTCCAGAGTTGATTGCGATAAGCTCCAGCCTCCCTGTGACCCTAGTAGAATTAAGCGGTTTAGCAAGTGAATAAATGTATTAATGGTTTAAAAAAGTCACAGCGTTGTTCATTAAAACATTTTTAAAATGTATTTCAGATATTATTGTGGTATAAGAGGAATAAAACACTTCAGGTTGGAAAGTAATCGACTTTGAGGTGGTAACCACGTCACAACTGGCTGCATCAATCCCCCCGCCCCTTCCCCCACCTCCAGATTCTTTTAATTCTTACTTAATTCATTCCTCTCGGCTCATAAGTTTTCCTGAATGGAAAATGTTCACATAGATTTTTGTACACTGAAACAATAGCCTTTTTTATGAGCACCAATCTATATTGTCTCATATGCATCCCTGAAGTTGTTTACTGTTTTACTCTTGACATTTTGTCAGCTTAGTTTGGCCGATTAAAGGTCTGTGAAATCACCTCCTCTCCCTCTCTCTTCACGTTGTATCAGTGTAATGTGATTGATAAGTGTCCTTTGTGTCTTTGTCTTCAGAGCCCCTTTAATAATTTATCTTTTTTCCTCTGTATGCTTGTTCTCCATGCAAGGAGATCAGGGTAATTATGGCATCCCTCTTCAAGGTCACGGTAACCTTAATGATACCCCTCTCTCTCTCTCTCTCTCTCTCTCCCCTGACACATGCACAAATTTCTACTCTCCTTTACTCGCTCTATCTCTCTGATTACGTTATCTCCCGCCCATGCTGAGGAACGTTCTGTTTCCTCTGCTGTGTGTTATTGGTATGAGACCTGGCCCATTTCCACCCCTGTTACCATGAAGAAGCTGCACTGACACGTATATACACACACACACACACACACACACACACCGTTAACAGAGTGTGCTACGTGACTGCTTGCTTGAGTGTTTGCACGTGTTTGTAACATGTCTCCTGCAGATTGGTGATATCAGTCTTTTTACAAATTGGCTGAGCTTTAAAGACTCATTGAAAGTCTGTGTGATCTATATGGGCGAGATTTGTATAGTGAGGTAATGCCAGTTTGTTTTCATTGTGTGAGAGTGTTGTACAGTTCATCTTGTCACTTTAGGAACTATTGTTGCAAATGAAAGTGTATTCTGCAAGCATGCGGAAGCAGTCAAAATAATATAAAGTACTTATTTTCCTCACATTTTAAGCCATTTCCTCCCACTATCTCACTCTTCCCCATCACAACTAACTGGTGGGAATTCAGGAACCTGGGGGAAATTGGGGTAAAAATAGCCGGAGGTTGAAGGTTGCCATGTATTTTCTCAGAAACATGTGAAGCCAGTTACCACCACTGTGTCAGCTGTTGATTGAGGGGCGGAAAACTGTTCATCAGTAATTAAATAGGTAAAGCATTAATAAAACTAGAATCACTTGGCGAGTGTAAACCTCTACCAAGCCAAAAACCCCAAACAAAACACACAGTACCTCACTGAGCTTGCTGCAGTACCATATGTCCAAAACAAATAATCCTCTCTCACAAACTTAAACAATCCTTTAGAAAATTCCTGGATCCAGAATTTGATGAATGGGTCAGACTCCACCCCTCCAATAAACATAATCGAAATCTGTTCATACCTTTTTGCATGCAAGTTGCAAACAAATAGACAATCAAACAAAGCAATGTCAACAAAAACATAACCTCCTTGGTGGAGGTAAGAACCATTCTTTGGAGCTGTGCACATTATCTCTTATGTTGCGAAAAGCTTTTGCAAACAGCTCAAGTGACATAAACAGCGATGCAACCAGATCAGTGGTTCAGACTGTGGGATCATGTTGAAACAAGCCTAATCGCATCTCCTGAGAAGTCCAGAATCCATCTGGGGTAGGGACTCGGTGCATTTGGTGTGAAATTAATCAGATACACCTTCCTGAAGATTTAGCATTAACTTTGTAGCTCACTGGTCATTATCTTCAGCTCTTTTCACAATTCTACAATCTTCAGTTTCAAGCTCCTAGCACCAACCATGACTGTCAAATCAAGAAGTCAGTCCTAGGCTGTTCCAACATGGCTTTTCTTTCATTTTGTTTTTGAATTCTGTTTGTTCCATCAGTGTTTTCCTTCGTCTTTGAACACCAACTGTTGGCTCTGCAAGGCATCTGTGAAGTAATAATGTGATAAACCTTCCAGAAATTTCTGTTTACATACAGTATGCTATCTGTCTCTGAGGTATAAATGAGTGAAGAAATGTACTTTTCAATGCTTAGGTGTATTATTCAAGCTTTTTTATGAGTGCTAGTAACACATCACCCACATCTGCTAACATTATAATTTCAAGGTCTGTGTTGACCTACAAATAAGAAAATCTATTCAAGATTAGCTCTAAAGCTTGTTCTTCATTTTTAAGATTAGCTTGTGAGCTAATAGTTTTAATAAAATAAAGTTTATAATCTGTTTCTTCTTCTTCTTATTATTATTATTATTGTTATTACTACTACTACTTACTCATTTGCTGAACCGCTTAATCCCATTTGTGTCATGGGGACACTATCTCAGCTAACACTAGGCGAAGGCAGGGAACACCCTGGACAGCTTACCAGACCATCGCAGGGCCAACACACACGCAACCATTCACACTCACATCTACACCTAGGGGCAATCTGGAACAGCCAGTTAGCCTAATATGTATGTCTTTGGACTGTGGGAGGAATTGGAGTACTCGGAGGAAGCTCGTGCAAAGACTGGGAAAACATGCAGACTCCACACAGAATTGCCCGAGCCCAGGAATCGAACACAGGACTTGCTAAAAACTAAATCACCATGCTGTCCCTGTTGTTGTTATTATTATTATTATTCATTCATTTATTTATTAATAACCTGGAATGTCTTTCTTGTTTGGATGAATTCATTTGCTGTTTCATTCCTTGAAGCAGATTTTCAAATGTTAGCAGCTGTAAGTGATTAGCAGGTTAGCCACTGCAATTTCCTTGGGCCAACAGGACCAGCAGACATTCAGGCTCCTTTAAATCCACATTGGCTCTATTGAGCCCTAATTGCAAGGGCCGACAAAGCCAGCCAAAATAGATGGTCCAATTGCTGTTTGCTACCTGGGTGTGGTATTTACACAGACTTTTAGATCGTAGAAATAAGTAGTAGAAAATTGGTCAATTTCAAGTGCAAATGGGTATGTGAGCCATTTATCTAGCTAATGATTTTGGTAGCGAATCAGAGAAACAGACAGTAGTCTTCAGGAAAACTGGCGCATCTGAATAGCACTGTATTAACCACATTAGGATGAATTTCTGATATTTATTTAGCATCATCCAGCAGTAGATGAGTTAAAAAATGTACAGTGACCATGTGCTCAATTATTTATTCTTAGAAAACTAAACTTTGCACAATTTTATGGTAGCTGTGAATGTAAAGTGGCTTTACATGTCAGTATGATAGTTCTTTAAATTCAGCTACAGGTGCGTGCTCTTCTGATTAATTTTTCTTGCCATTGTTCTCCCAGTGGAACCTGGAATGTCTTTATATAAAGTGATAAAGGTGTTTATAATCCAAACCAAGCAAGTTGTAAGCTCTTCTCCAAAGCATTCATCTTTTGTCTTGTGATCTGCACTATATTAAATTTATATTTATGTTTTTTCTAGTGTTTGGTGTGGTTTGAAAGCTGTGCAGTCCAGAGAAACGATCCCTTGCAAGAATATAAGAATATAAGAGTAGGCTACCCTTGCTTGGTGACATGCCATGCATTGGAAAGGCACTGCTCTAATGTGATTAGATGTTAGTACCACAGCAAAACAAAAAATAGCTACCAATGAATGTGCTGCTTACCATTTTCCAAAGCGGCATGCACAAATATTATGGGGAATCACACAACCATTCACACTCACATCTAAGCCCTATTCATGGTGAAATATATTGAAAGTGCAGTGGACTATTCACTAATTCGGCTCACCAATTCATTGTAGTGGCCGAAATTTGGAACAGTCAGTTAGTCTAATGTACATATCTTTGGACCGTGTGAAGAAACCAGAGTAACCTTGAAAAGCAAGCAGGGGAGAACATGCAGACTCCATACCTATACATCTGAGCCGGGGAATTGAACCCAGGCCCTTTGTGCTATGAGGTGGTTTTGCTAATCACTATGCCACATGATGGTGAATATCACTATAAAATTAATCCAGTTGGTCCAAAATGTACCTTTTTTAAGCTGTAAATATCATAAATCTACAGTTTCTAAACAAAATCCTGGCAAAAGTGAGGTGGATATTGAGAGGATTATTCAATTCAGTGGCATCCACTGAGCCTGAAGTGAATAGTTGTTCTAGTATGTACTATATGGGAATTAAAAAAAGCATACTAAAATGAGGTTTGTATGAGCTGACAGGTGTATAGTAAGAGCATCTCTAATTCTCCTGAGGAGTTTAAAGATGTACAGTGCTATGTAGAAACGTAAGCAAACCATGCTCCTTCCTTTTTAAAAATCAATGTATGAAAAACAAGTAAAATATTTTGTTGATTTGGTTTTGTCATTTTAAAGCATGACAATGATGATGCCACCTGCTTCAAATGACCACAACAAATTGTGTGTGCACTGTTTTGATTCAAGCATTATCCACTCAGGATCATGTTTTCTAATCCCCTGACTGTAAACAAATCAGATAATGCCATTTTCATGCAGTACATAAATGACCATTAAAAAGAACAAAACTGGGCAATTTTATTCCATGGATTTTTCTAAGTTAAAACAAATAGTGATTATGAGGTTCAACAATAAACAAGCCCAGAATTGTTCCTTAAGTAATTCAGCCCAACCTCCAATTTATGCATATACATTACATTTACAGCATTTGGCAAACACCCTTATCCAGAGCAACTTACATTTATCATTGTTATACAATTCAGCAGTTGAGGGTTAAGGGTCTTGAACAAGGTCCCAACAGTGGCAACTTGGTGGTACTGGGGCTTCAGCCCTCCCCCTTCTGATCAGTAACCCTGAGCCTTAACCACTGTGCCACCACAGCCACCAAGTATCAGGGCCACTGCAGGGTTGATCACCATACAGCAGATAATTTGTATTAAATTTGTCAAGGGAGGAGAGCTAAAAATAAAATTACATGCAAATGATGCTCATGTAGCTTAATCCCATTCTAAACAGAGTTATTAAACAAAATTCCTATCAAACATTTCCCATTTTGGGATAAATAAAGTGTGTTTAATAGAAGTATTCTGTTGTTAGGAGGAGGATGATCTGAAATTTTTTTTTTGCCACTCTAATTAAATAAAATGCAAAATGAAATGCAAAAGACTCTCCTCTCTTTAATTCTGCTATGACACGCTTTGGGGGACATTATCAGTATCAGGGTCACGTTCGATGCCTGTCCAAGGTTTCTGAAATGAAGTTGTTTGACCCTGACTTGCTGTCCTACCTCCTGTTCCCTGGCAGAGAAAGCACAGAAAGTGTGCTAATTGCAAATATTTATTCTTCCTCTTCTTTTCATTCCTTTTTCTTTCCTCCTTATACTTTTTACCCCTTTCTTTTGTCTGCTATTTAATAATGTCCTACTTATAAGTTCTCAGTGTCCCAGTGTCAGCATGCGCCGGGGAAAATGCTGAGCTACATAAATATATATAGAATATATGTGGTCTACAAGTACATCCTTCTCTTGGGAACTTTATATCATTGTACATTTCCCTGAATAGCTTGCGTACATCGATCTTTATGTTCTCCAGGCCGACTCCAGTCCTTTCCAGTGGAACTTGTATATCAGATTACAGTTGGAAGGGAAGTCAAGCAAGGGCACAGAAACTCAGTGCAGGTTGGAGTAAATGAATCAGTATGAAGGTCTTCATGCTGAGGGTAATCATAAAGAATAGCAACATCCCAGAGATGTAAAGTAAGCTTTGAGGAACAATATCTTATTTAAAACTGGGTTCTACTGTGAGTCTCAACTTTTTACAGGTTGACATTCTGTGTTTTAGATGATGATCAGAACAGATGGTAAGTATCTGAGATGTTCATATTCCTGGTGGAGAATTGAGACCTGGTCTTCAGTATGATTGAACTCCTATGGGATCTGTAATCTGTTTTAATGGGACCAGTTCCAGCAAGTTACTTTGGTACCACTGTGAAGTTCTATATGCATGTGATGGATTTAGACTTTATTAAGGTTCTGTTGCAAATTGGCCTGAAATGTTAATCAATTAAAATAACTAGATGATGTAGTAATGGACACACATACGAATAGCCTGTGAAGTGATGTAACATATGTTCATGAAAAAAAACAAAAATAGCTGTTCTATAGAATGTCGTAACCCCTCAGCCAGGACACCTCAAGCGCACGGAGGACAAAAATGGAAGTTTTGCCAAGGTCAAAGGTCACGTGCAAATTAGCTACCCCACGCACAGGTTTATGTCATAGGGAGTACCTTTGCAAAATTTCAGAAGGCTGGCCTGTGCATGAGCAGAGCAATGGCCTGGACAAAGTTATTGTCATGTCGTCTGCCTGCCTGCCCTGCCACCAAGCCAACGACAATACCCCCCCTAGCCATAACCGGCTGAGGGGTAAAAACTAAAGGGGTACGCATAGAGTGCAAGTTAGCTCCACCACACAGCATGAATACTGAAGCAAATAGGCCGTATATGGGTACTGGTTTTAATTACCCATGTACTCATCTTACGATATGTTCTATTGTATGTGGACTTGACCAAATATGCGAAAAACTTGTTTGAAAATGTTGCAAGATGGCTGGAGTTTAACCTTTGAAGATCACTCCAGGTCAAAGGTAATTATCTCATAAGTTCATACGTGGTTTCCTAATAGTGTTTCATAGTAACAACATGTCTATCAAAACTTGTGTTAAAATTGTAAACACTCAAAATCCTGTGGCCTTGATTTTCACCCTTCAGGGTCAAAGGTAAAAGTCCATAAAGGGTTTCCTATTAACCCTAGTAACCACATGTCTATCCACACCCGTTTGTAGTGCAGTAAAGGTAAAAGTGCTTTATCTCCAATTATTTGTTCAGGATTTTGTTCAAAGACAAACTGACAAATGAAAGTCCGATTCACAAATGCCAGTGATTACAGAAAAACCCCAAAGATTAAAAATGTAACATTTCAACTGTCAGTATCATTTTTCATACATCTTCATTTAATAATTTCAACACTTTTGGTTCTTCTTTTAAAACTTTTATCTGCATTTAATCTTTAAATATTTTTTACAAGTAATTCTTGATTTTTCCTTCTTAAAAATGTGCTGTCTTAAACTTGCATAAGCCCTCCAACACATCATTAGGCTAAAGATTTTAGGCTTATATTCAGTGGTTCATATTCATTATAAACTCTTAAGTACGTTTATAACTGGCCAAAAATTAAAATTGCATGGCTACATTTAGTATGTAGAGAAGGATTAAACTCATGCATGGGTAGTTCACATCTCTGAGGTTGCCAGATTTATCTTGATTTGAAGCATTCATATATGGCACTTACCTAAAAATAAAATCCAGGATAGACAAAGAAAGAACTATCATTGTTTGTTTTTCATTGCTATCAACTGTAATAAATAAAAACAGAAATTTTAAAAATAAATAAAGACTAATTTAATAATATGTGAATAAGAAGATCGCAAAAATTGAAATCAGTAAGAGAATCTAGTGTAGTGTACTGGCGGCACGGTTGTGTCATGACTAGCACGTCTGCCTTACAGCAAGCGTGTCCTGGGTTCGAGCCTTTGGCATGCTAAGGGTGTTTCTGTGTGGACTTTGCATATTTTACCCATGTTTGCGTGGGTTTTCCAGTACTCTGATTTCCTCCCACGGTCCATAGACATGCACATTTATTTACTTCTAAGATCATGCTCAGAACTTAGAGCACCAGTATCGGTCATCTTTACAGTATAATTTGTGTGTATGTAAGACCTTTAGGCGACACAGATGCTTATTTTAACATACATGACCATAAAAAACACAAAAACTGGGTAATTTTATCCCGTGGATTACTAGCAGGGCTGAACCTGCGGTTAGCCATTGTTTTTTCCCCAGAAGTGACATAAATTTGTTGGGCTTTTGATGTCCATTGCAAGTAAACAATCAGATCTATTCAGCGAGTGACATTTTAGGTGACAAGCATGTTCAAGAAGCAACTATGGCTAGCAATTTGGCAGAAATGGGTGTAAATGGTTGTCTATTTGAACTGGAGAGGGAGGAGTCTTGTGGGGCAGTGAGATGTCACATTCTAGTGATTCTGAGAACGAGAATGCTGCCAGAGATGTGTGTGACAGTAGATCCAAAATGGCCTATGCAGCCAATGGTTTGCCAGCGCTGCTTTCCTGTTGTCAGATGGTTTAGAAACAGAAAAGAAATGTTTTTCCCAATTTGTGCTTGTTGTTTGTGCAGCTCAGCAAAGCAGCCCAGCCAATCCAATTACATCACTACCAGGCTGGAACAGCCAATCAAAAAGGCAACATGTGTCTGAGCATGCCCAGTGTCGCAGCACTTTTACATACTTTGACAAGGGGTGTGATGTTGCCAGAAGGAACTGTTGATGTCCTATGTGATCGTTTTAAAGAGCTAATAACACCTAATTCACCACAGGTACCTTTTATGGGTTCATGATGTGATGAAAAACCATCCTGGGACATCCCACCTGCAGAACAAACACTCATCTGCTACATTAAGTTTTTATTGTCTGATACATGAGATCTTCTGGTATCTGAAGACTGTTGGAAATTACCTACATTTACAGCATTTGGCAGATGCCCTTATAATTGTAACAGTGGCAGATTGGTGGTAGTGGGGCTTGAACCACTGATCAGTAACCCAGAGCCTTATCCACTGAGCCACCACTAACAGCTACCTACATGCATGGGATGCTGCTTTAAAGACCTCTTATTTGTTTAGGAGTTTTAAAAAATGCAAGCCAGTTTAAAGGCATATTTTATACCAAGTGGTACAAGGATCATTTAGACACCATATTTACAAAAACAGGTTTTAATAGACATGACTAGATGTAAAATATAGATTTCGAAATGTTGAATAGCAGAGAGAAACTGGGACAGTCAACACCTCTGTTAAGGTTTTTTAGGAGTTGAACCTTCTGCATGGCCTTCTGGGTGGGAACATTTTCATATAATTTGATCTCAAGAGAGATGGCGACAGCAGCCACTTGCTGACAGACAGGCATAATAAAAGTCTTCTGTGTCCAAAGTGAAAATAAATTTGGAAATGGAGGGGCTGAGCATTATTTTACTTAGTCTTCACTTTTTCAAACTTGTCTACATTTTTTTAATGATCCACTGGTTGCAGTTGTATAATACGGTGAAATCTAAACTAATTGATTTTATCATAGTATTGTTTTGTCACTGACACTGCTTAACATCAGGGAAATAACTTTGCATCTTTTTTGGCCGGAATTTCATGGTTCCTTTTCTGTTTAGTGCTTTTCTAAGTTATAGTAGTTTGGACAAACTTAAAGCATACTTTTCTATATATGAAAGCTCTTTTATGCTATAAGGGCAATTGCTAATTTTGCTGGCATGGTTTGGCTACACTTGTCTTCTTAGAGTGAAGAGTCTCCACAAATCAATCTAAAGTTCTTTTGACTGATGAAATTTATCTTATGATGTAACATTTATATCCTGATGGGCATGGTCTCTTCCAGGATGACTCCGCCCATATTTACGGGGCATGTTGGTTCAATGAATGGTGTGATAAATATTAAAATGTATTAAATCCTTTAACATTTAATCACCTAATCTTAATCACATTGCTTGTCAAGACCTTGGTCTCCACCATAATCACCAGGACAATGAAGGAAGATCATAATCCGGAAGATCCAGTATTCTTTGCTACAGAACGGTTGCACGGCTTCTATGAAAGTTTTTGTGATGGTTTATAATGACTATTTGACTCTTGATACATTGTGTTGCTTTTTCTTTAATTTGTGTTGCCGGACTTCGAGAAGCTAGACATGGATCAATGTAGCCAGCTAACCTGTGTCACTTGCTAGTTAAAATTTATTAGTTAACCATTTAGAAAATGGATGTAACATCACTTGCTCTGCTACATCTCCGGCCATGAGGCTTTTGAGAATTTCACCACTTCTCCTGCACTTACCTGCTCATCATTTCTCCATTAAGCATATTTTTTTTCTCCATGGGCTTTCTGCTGGTTGCCCTGTCTGCTTGATTCTTATTTAAAGTGAACTGAAAACCTTTCAAACTCTCCTGTTACACATAAACATATGTTTATTTTCATTATCAGGTTGTTTTCACTTACATTTTCAAAGTTGCAGACTACTTAAATCCTTTTGATAGTTTCCATTTTGAAAAGACTGCTGTTTTACTCTTGTGAGTGTGCAAAATTTTCAATCAGTGATATTCTGAATAAAATATAATTAGGCACTAATACACATATGAGCTTTCCTTTACGTGCATCAGACAAATATCGGCTAATTTACTTGAATGGTGTAACTCGCCGCTCGTTCATATGCAAATTGCTTCCGTATTTACTGCCTCATATACGTTTCTTTGCTTCTGTGCCCTTGTAATAATAATCCCTCTCTGGCTTTTGCACCTGTGTCACCACTTACATGAGCACCATGACCAGGTCATTCCACCAATAACACAAAAATCATAATTATACTATCTTTCCCCTATTAGTACTATGCGTTATAAATGTGTAGATAAAATAAATACTTTGTTCCATTGTATGGTCCTATCTCTTTAACAGCATTCCAAGTGATGGTTTAGATGCAGCCTTTTGGCTGTAGGAAATTAATCCACAGTCATAGCAAGCAGGTTTTCATGACTAATCGTCATGCTTCCTGGTGAAACTAGAGAAATTTGTGTGAAACTACTTAAAGTAGTTGGAAAGGAGGGTTTAAGCTCCTAATACCAAGTTATGAAAACAAATGAAGCATTCTTTTGGATTTCTGATCCAACAGTGTCATAAGGAAGATGAATATGACTGCAGTGGTGTATTTAGACACCTGTGATTGGCTAATGTTGTTATGATTGACGGATGAGAGAGGAAGGACTTTTTTTTAATGTAGGCAGCTCCATCAAGAGCAAAGCATGCTGCAGCGGTAGAAAGATGTCAGAACAGAGTTTGTTTTAGCAGTTTGTGCTACAGTAGTTCTTCTGTAGGATCAGATCAGATGTACTAGCCTTCGCTCCCTACATGGAGATGAATAGACCCAGTCGTTTAACCATCACAATGTAGTCCTTGTAATAGTCACTCAGATCCTTACTTCTGAAACTTTTTGCCCCAACATTTTCAGATCTCTTCAAAGTGCTAAGCAAGCTTTGCTCCTGATCATAGGCAAATCTATTAATACAATACCAGAGAAGGAATACCTTCACTGTGGGTCTTGTGCCCTGGAGTTTATGTATGTTTATACCATCTTGTAAATTGTGCCATGTTAGGAAACTCTGACTGGTCAACTCAGAATAATGGAGGCTTGTGGCTTTATACCTGAAGACATGTGTCCCACCTTCTCCACTTCTGGTGGGTGTTATTTCTGGAGTGTGTCACTTTTTTCCGTCTGTCCTGCCGACCTATGAAGTGTTTTATTAGCTGTGCCAGCACTAGGTATTTTTCTGCCACACGGTGCAGAATATTTCCCAGACGGACCTGTGTTTGCAGAATTAGTCACGTAAACCGGGAAAAAATGAACACCTTTTTGGATATTCATCAAAAAAGCCTGTGTGTTTGGCTCAGTGTGCGCTGTAACTAAGGAGAACGTCTCATTTCCATTATACGCATGTGCGATACTGGACATAACAACAAAATGGACTTTTGCTTTAAAATAATATTAATTTTATACATTAAAATAAATATGCAAAAGAATAAAAAAAGGTCATAAACAAAAATAAGTTTCATTCTTATTTTTCAGTACAGGATTATATGAACATAAGCTAAATTAAAGTTAAATAAAGTAATAATTATTCTAATTTAACATAACAGTAGATTAAAAACTGTAAATGTGATGTAAGGTGATAATAAAAAATCCCTCTCGTGCTAATTATTAAAAAAAAGAAAAGAAAAAAGAAAAATACATGGGTATTAGAATACGTTGGTGTAGCTTGTCAATCATCCAGGTCATGGGAATCCTGAAAAGATTGAGTCGAGGCAACTGGACTTCCTTTTGTGGTTTTGGAAGACGTCTCGCTTGTAATCCAAAAAGCTTCGTCAGTTAGAAAATCTGGTGGAAAGTTCCAGATTTATATAGGTTGTGGAAAAAACTCTCAAGTCACATGCAAATCACTGTCCCTCCCATCCATTCCATTGCTCGTTAGGGTCCTTTGTCTATTAGGGTTATTTACCTGGTCAGCATATGGGGTCGTTTGGGCACCTGATTCAAGGTGTGAAGTGGAGTGAAACCTCTTGGGAAGGAGATCAAGCGCTGTCTTGTAAGTGCTTGAAAGGTGAACAACCCTAGTAGACAAAGGACCCTAACGAGCAATGGAATGGATAGAGGGGACAGTGATTTGCATGTGACTTGAGTTTTTTCCTCAGCCTATATAAGGCTGGAACGTTCCACCAGATGAAGTTTTTTGGATTAAAAGTGAAAAGTCTTCAAAAACCACAAAAAGAAGTCTTGTTGCCTCGACTCAAGCTTTTTAGGATGAGTATTAGAAGAACTCATCACTCACTCATCTGCCGTATTGCTTAATCCTATCATTTACAATTATGACATTTGTCAGATGCCCTTATCCAGAGTGACTTACATTTATCATTTTGTTACCACTGAACAATTAAGGATTGTGGGCCTTGCTCAAGGGCCCAACAGTGGCAGCTTGGTGGCACTAGTGCTTGAACTCCCATCTTTTGGATTAGTAAACCACTAAGCCACCACTGCCATGAATGTGTTGGCCCTGCAATGGTCTGCACCAGCACACACAACGATTCACACCCATATCGACACCTAGGGGCAATTTGAAATAAATGCTTAGTCTAATGTGCATGTCTTTGGCCTGTGGGAGGAAACTGTAGTACCTGGAGGAAAACTATGCAAGCACTGGGAGAAAATGCAAACTCTACACAGCAACGTTCGGGACTTGGACCCAGGACCTTTTTGCTGTGAGGTGGACGTGCTAAGCAGAATGCTACTGTGCCGCCTATTTTATGGTAATTAAAATTGAAATTTATGAAAATAAATATAAAAGACAAGATGTGTGTGCATTCATTAAAAAGCAATAAACCAATATAGTATAAAGATTCATAAAGCATCAAAGAGTATTAAACCTAGGTTGAATGCCTACAGCAACAATGATGAACCTTCTTGGCCATCAGAATGTGTGTGTGTGTGTGAGTGTGAGTGAGTGTGAAAATATGCTGAGCTGGCTGTATCACACCTGCATGGTGAGGACAATACAGTTTTAGCTACTAAAGAGATGTAATCTTAACTCATTTTCCCAAACACTCAGCGTTTCTGAGCCATGAATCCATACCACTTTCTAAATCTTATCTCCTGATCTGTTTTTTTTCTTTGCTTGTCTTTGTGAAACTGGTCTGCAAATAAATTCTGTCTCTCTCATGATCATGCAGCGTCACTTGATCGCACAGAAGTGTTATTCACACTCTTTGTAAGTCTTTTTTTCTTTAATTGTGTTGATAGAGGAGAACAGAATTAGTCAGGGCTGTTTGAGTTATCTTTTTGGTTTTTCAATTTATGTAGACCTTTTTACATTTTTTGAATAATAAATAGATGTTAACTTGCCCTGGCTGCCATAGCACTTGACTGGCCTAGAAACCTGATGTTACTTACAAGTCTTTTGGGCTTTTACACCTGAGCCTAGTCGCTCATCGCAGCCGGAGCCTATCCTGGTTTCTGTAGCGAGAATCGATTAGGAGTTCAACTCCTTCTCGATGTGACGGCATTCCATCGCAGGTTTCCCTCCCAGTATTTTTAATGGTACCCATTTATACAGCTGGGTGGACAAAGGCACATTTGTGGTTAAGGCCTTGCCCGGGGGGCTTAGCTGAGTGGGAGTATACTAGGATGCTAATTATAAATAGGGTATAATCTGACTGGTGAATCAATCAAGAGCTTTTTAAGATTTTCTAAACTCATTTATTAGCTGAATAAAGTTATCTAGCTAAACTCTGGTGTTAGCTTGCTAAGTAGATTTTACACAAGCTACTGTTTGTAGAATAAAAACAAATTGGGCATTGTAGCTAACTATTAAGTTAAACTTAGTACATTCATAGTTAGCATGCCACCTTGATATGGGTCCATGTCTGTGTTCCCAGTACCTATGTTCCCTATCCCTATTAACATTGAAAATGTGAAATCACGAATATTCCATAAATTGTTACTTTGAAGATCAATTAATTTAATAAGGATCGGGTAACATGGGGTCTGGGGAACATGGGGTCTGGGGAACATGGGGCTGATCCCCTTGATATGATGGTTAGCTAGCTAGTTATACTCTTCAGACCACAGCCGTCACCTGTTGGCCTGGAAGAGTGTTTGGTTCGATAGTATGCAGTAAAAAAAAATGTATTTATGAATAGGTTTCCCATATATTATTGTTCAGAATGATAAAGTAATTAATATAACGTATGAAGTATTGTTCAGGTAGCTCACATTAATTATATAGTAGTTAATGTATTTTAGTTGTTAATTTACCGGTCTACATGTTTTGTTAGTTCTGATGTATCATTCTATTCCATTACAGTTTAATGAGTCACTGTTTTACCAACTGATTTTATCACAAACCGTGACATTTATAAAGGTTTAACTGATGATGAAGATGATGATGATAAATCTTCACTTCCATTTCAATAAAGTACTTAATAAGAACACTCAGCAAACCTCTTTCAAGCTAAGTAAACAAAGTGCAGAGCACCCTCTGCTGGGCATGACATCTTAGCACACTTCCAAAAAATCTCACACTGTTAAAGAATTGTTTAAAAAAATTCCTGGATCCAGA
>JAQMYF010000012.1:20613341-20625506 GCA_030014195.1 Neosilurus mollespiculum | reverse complement strand
GTCGGCTGAGATGGGCGCCAGCCTCCCAGCGACCCTAATTAGGATTAAGCGGTTCAGAAAATGACATGACATGACATCTGGCTGTGGCAATGTGGCATCTGTCCAGTGTCCAACAACAATTTTCAAAATGTTTCTTCTCCCTTGTTTCTTACACAAAATTTTAAAACTCAATAATTATGCAAACTTTTTCAAAATCACAAAAATGCTTTTCTCCTTTGTTTCTTGACAGATTTAATTTTTGTTTGCTTCATCTGACAGAGCTATGGGCCATTACAGTGGTCAGCTCTGTGCATCCTTCTGTTCACTTCTCTTTCCACAGGTTTTAACAGACCCGCAGAATAAAATAATGGTGGTGAGGTGGTATTAACCTAGCATAAAGCACACCCCTCTGTTGTTGTTGAATATTTTCCCAATCCAAAACTTTTCCCAGTAATCAGGAAGAGGCTCACGTAATAGTTGGGTGATATATAAATATCGGAATAATGAGAGTATAATGATTTAACAGAAATATTAACTTTACTGCAGAAATGAACAGGTAGCTGTGGTGTTTTTACCTGAATGAATACCCCAGTGAAGAAACTGTATAATGTAGTTTGATATGTTGGGTAGGGGCAGCATGGTGGCCGAGTGGTTAGCACATCCGCCCCACAGAAACAAGGTCCTGGGTTCAAGTCCCAGGGTCAGGCGTTTCTATGTAGAGTTTGCATGTTCTCCTTGTGTTTGCGTGGGTTTCTTCTGGGTAATCTGGTTTCCTCCAACAGACCAAAGACATGCACATTGGCTTTTCCAATTTGCTTCTAGAAGTGACGTACCCCTCCTTTACCCAGTGTCGGCTGAGATAGGCTCAGCCTCTCAGTGACCCCTGTAGGTTTAAGCAGTTCAGCAAAACATCTGGACTAATACATGGAAAATAAGACCAAAACACTGTAAACAAAAGCAAATATGGGCCACAGCAATGAGCAAAATCTGAGTGCAAGCACAGGACTGGAGCTGAGTTCTTAAGTGTACCGCGTTGGGTATACTGTGGCGTGCATTTATTGCAGGTGTCTGAAGAGATCAAGTTGGCCTCAGGTGTGCGCCCCTAGCTCCCGGCATCTGTTTATTTCACTGTGTTGATGTTCTTTGTCGCTGTTATTTCAATAGCATGATATATATTATGATGAATTCTGTTAAAAAGTTGTGAAATTATAGGAATATTATTTTTCATTCAAGTCAACAATCCCTAGTTGAAGTAACACCCCTCCAGGAAGTTAAGAACCCTATACAGTCCAAAGCACATTTGGAGCCTAAGGAATCTCTCTTTGCCTTTCTCCCTCTTTCAGTGTGTGTATGTATGTATGTGTATGTATATATCTCACACTTTCTCTTCTTCCTTAAGCCCCATGTAGATGTGTTTCTTCATGGTAGTGACAGATGGCTGTTGGAGGTCACAGCTCTGCAGCCGCTTTTAAAACCATAGGGAGGAGCCTAGGCCGGGCTTCTAGCAAAAACACACGCACACTAATTTCAGACCTCCATCCTCACACACCTCGTTTTGCTGGGATTTTACCAGGATTTTCTCCTGGATTTTACCCGTGTGTGCTGCAATGTTAAATTTAGAAATTAAGCTGCTGCATTGGCATTTCATAAATTTCCTGCTCTTATTTTAAGCCTTTTTCTTTTTTCTTCTTTAATCCACATTTTTCTTCCACCTCAGGTATGAAGACTCCTCTGAGTCCAGCAGAGCTGATGGAGAACAGTCCTCCACACTTTCCTGTCACGGAGCTGAATGACAGCATGGCAGACGTTTCAACGCAGGAGAAGAAGAAGCTTCTATTCTCACTCTGTGAGGTGTGTAACATCCAGCTGAACTCAGCTGCTCAGGTTCAGACTCACTACAACGGAAAATCACACCTGCGCCGAGTCAAGCAGCTCAACAATTCCGAGAGTCCACCAGCCAACAGCAGCAACAGTGTCCCAAATCTTCTGACCACAGCAGTTACCAGCAGCAGCACAGGTGAGACTGTTTACCTGTTTCACCTCAAATAAAAACACACACCCTGCTAACTAACCGAAAACTAACTACTATGTGTACTATTTATACATAAATATTTAGGCACTGCCTTTAACGCTGAGCTCTGCTATCTACCAGTATACTTGAAGCTGAATCATCTTAACAAATTACAGGCTCAGTAACCAGAGCAAAAAGAGCATTTATAGAGTGCAAACCTCCCCCAAGCCCAGCAATCCCCCATTTCAACCAAAACGTCGATTGTCTAACGGAGTCTTCTTTTTCCAAAGGTCCACCTCTGGTAGTGAAAATCTGCACTTAACTTTTTTCAATTAACAGAGTACAGAGCACCCCCTGCTGAGCCTACGGTAATACTACACTTCCAAAAAATCGGACAGTGTTAAAGAATCCTTTAAAAATTCCTGAACCTTAAATTTAATCTGGATCATTCTCCAAAATCTAATGGAGTCTTCCTTGTCCAAAAACCCACCTCTGATTGAAATTTAGTGTAATCTCTTGAGTAATCTTGCTAACAAACAAATTGAAGGCAGGATGTAACCTCTTTGGCAGAGGTTATGGAGTCATTGTCCTTGTCAGGCATCAAAATGGCAGCCATTATAGAGTATGTATAGTATACATCATGTGAAATGAACTGATGATGGTGTAGTGGTTAGCTCATCTGCCTCACAGCAAGAAGGTCCTGTTTGAGTCCTGGGCTCAGCTCAGGTGTTTCTATGAGGAGTTTGCATGTTCTTCAGGTTCTCTATTTTTCTCCCACAGTCCAAAGACATGCACATTTGGCTGATTGGCTGTTCCAAAATGCCCGGCAGTGTGAATGTGAATGATTTGTGTTTGTTGGACCTGCAATGGTCTGGTGAGCTGTTCAGGGTGTACCCTGCCTTCGCCCAGTGTCAGCTGAGAAAGGCTCCAGCTGCCCCGCAACCTTAGTAGGATTAAGCGGTTTGGCAAATCAGATTGAGTGCGTGAGTGATATTATTTCTGCAGAGTGAATCGAATGAGTCAAAACGTGTACCTGATGTACATTACATCATTACGAGATTAAAGGTCATTGTGAGTTGGAATGTGGCCCTAAAAGGATCTAACCATCCATGATGTTAATGTAACCTGAATTAGAACTTGACTCAAAGCTTTAACCCATCATTCCTTCCAGGTTCTTTTTTCACATCTCCACTTCACATGTCAACAAATGTCCTGCAGGGTATTGTGTAGCTATTTATAAAAACTGCCAGACATAGTATGTGAATTACTTATAGGGATTCATCACAGCCATTTTCCACCAGAATGTTTACAAGTGCATGTTTTTTCTAATTGTTGATACTGGTACTGATACAGGAATTAGTAACCTACTTCATGTTATGTGCTGCTATTGTGTTATGAACTCCTAAGGCTTTATTAACCATCATAAGCATCCAGATTGTAATTTAACATTGTATGTTAGTAAGGGTGGCAATCTACACTAGACTTGGGTCTCACAAAAAACATGGTATCTATAATTATATAGATAATAATTTTAATTTTAATAGATGATAATTTTTATATCATTTTGTCAATAGTGTGCAACTCAATGGCGTATTGGTCAGCATGTCCGCCTGACAGAAAGAAGGTCCTGGGTTTGAGTCTCGGGATCGGCTAAGGCATTTCTGTGTGAGATTTCATGTTCTCCCTGTGCTTGTGTGGACCATCAGGCTAACTGGCTCTTCCAAATTGTCCCTAGGTGTGAGTGTGTGTGTGTGTTTTGCCCTGTGATGGCCTGGCGAGCTGTTCAGCGTGTATCCCACCTTTTCCCAGTATCAGCTGAGGTAGGCTCCAACCTTCCTGTGACCCTCATAGGATTACGTGGTCTGGCAAGTGAATGAATATAATTTTGTAAAGTAGTGGTTGCATAGTGGTTAGCAGGTCTGTGTCACAGCAAGAAGGTCCTGGGTTTGAGTCCTGTGCTCAGTGAGTGCATTTCTGTGAGGAGTTTCATGTTCTCTCCAAGCTTGTGTGGGTTTTGTCTGGGTAAGACATGCATACCAGATTGTCCCTATGTGTGAGTGTGAATGGTTGTAAGTTTGAGTTGGCCCTATGATGGGCTTTCAAGCTTTTCAGGATGTACCTTGACTCCGCCAAGAGTTGGCTGAGATAGGCTCCAGCCTCCAAGCGACCATAGCAGGATAAAGTGGCACAGACAATTAATGAATAATATAAATGTGCTACTTAGTTTTTACTTCCTTTGGTATAAATTGGGTTGTTCTGTGAGAGTTTCACCCACTATCTACAAACAACTCTGATATAAATCATTGTGTTCCCTTGTTGCTAGCAGTGACATTTTTATCTGAAATCTTTGCTACCACAAGGGAGGAAAATACCATGCTATGCTAACAGACCAACTGCTAACAGGCCATTCTTTTTATGAAAGACTTCTCAGAGGAGAATCCAAACAATCATAGGCCAGTTTATAGCTTCACCCCGGTTTTTAAACAAGTCCAGGGCTGTTTAGTATATCACTAGGGACCGTGTGTGTTCAACGTGTGTGTGTGTGTGTGAAGCCAGTGGTGGCCAAATGACAGCCTACCAATAAGACTGTGGAGAAATAACTGGTGGAAAAGTAGCTCAGCGGTTATAGACGTTATGGAGTCACTTGTCAGCAAGAAATAACACCCGAGTGCACGTTTCACTAACTGATGGACAGCATGTGTGGAGTAGAAGCCTTGGCATCCACTGACAATGTGAGCTGGCCATTTTATTGCGTGATTATGTAGAAATTTTATGAGGCTTCGATGTGTGAAGAGTCAGTGTGAAGGTTTTGTTCAGTGAGACCTCCCACCTGCTGTGCTAATTACAGGATTTTGCCTGCTAAGGATGCATCTGCCTTATAGCAAGAAGGTCCTGGTTTGAGTCCCAGACTTGACGAAGGTGTTTCTATGTGGAGTTTGCATGTTCTCCCCGTGCTTGCGTGGGTTTCCACGCTGTCCTTGGGTTTTCTCCAACAGTACAAAAACATGCACATTCTGCTGATTGGCTGTTCCAAAATTTCCCCTGGGTGTGGGTGTGAATAGTTGTGAGTGTGTTGGACCTGCGACGCTGTCTTCACCCAGTGTCGGCCGAGATCCGAATAGGATTAAATGGTTCGACAAATGAGTGAGTGAGTGATGAGTGAGTTGTTTAACCTGCTGAATCAAAGTCAAGGTTATGATTTCTGTCGTATGGATTTTGCACAAAGTTGTTCCTGCTTGCTATTTTGTAGTGAGGGATTCTATAGCAGTGCTTTACTGAAAAGACATGACATTTGACTCACCAACATTAAATAATACTTATTAATTAATTAATTTATTTATTCATTCATTTTCCAAATCGCCTAATCCTACTAAAGTCACGGGGAGTCTGGACCCTATCTCGGCTCTCTTTGGATGAAGGAATGATGCACCCTTAACAGCTCGCCAGTCCATGGCATGTTGACATTTGTTGGAAAATATTAGTCAGTGTTGGGTGGCACGGTGTTGTAGTGTAATTTGGTCTTGCTGGTGATGTATTGTATGTATTCTGAGCTGCTCTATGTAATTACAGCAAGAACACCTGTATCAGGTTCAGAGGAAGAGAAACATGTGCTGATGTAATGTAGTGTCAGGTTCACCGCAGGTTCTGCTAACATCATTAGTATAACTTGTGCCCTCTCATGTAGCCAGAGGGTTGAATCCTTACATGCTGACATGCAGAACTATAACACAGTGATTTCTTACAAGAGAGGGGTTCAAGTAAAACTCAGTGAAGAAGCTAAGATCCCTGTATTACACAAAGAACCATCAGAATCGGGAGCTTCTTCAGAATGTTCTGAACCCTCAGATAACCTCATTCTGTCTATCTGTCTCACTGGGAGGTATGGTGGTGTAGTGCTTAGCACGTCTGCCTCACAGCAAGAAGGTCCTGGGTTCGATTTCCGGGCTCAGACGTTTCTGTGTGGAGTTTGCATGTTTTCCCTGTGAGTTTTCTCCGGGTACTCCGGTTTCCTCCCATAGTACAAAGACATGCATATTAGAATATCTAGCTGTTCCAAATTGACCCTAGATGTGTGTGTGTGTGTGTATGTGTGTGTTGCTCAATGATGGTCTGGCGTGGTGCTCAGGGTGTACCCTTCTTTTGCCCATTATTGGATGGGATAGGCACCAGCCTCCCCTCAACCCTAAAAGGATTAAGCAGTTTGGCAAATGAGTGAATGACAGTGTCAGTCTCTGTCCCAAAATGCAGTTCTTTCTTTCTTTCTTTCTTTCTTTCTTTCATTCTTCCATGCATCCATCAATCAATCCTTTTTTCTTTTCCCCAAGTCTCTCTCTCTCTCTCTCTCTCTCTCTCTCTCTCTCTCTCTCTCTCTCTCTCTCTCTCTCTCTCCCCTTCTCATTGTTGTTATATAGCTTATTACTATCTCCCTGTTTGTATTTATTCTCTTTGCCTCTGTGAAATATTACACTTTAATAATCTATAACCATCACTCATCATGTTCTACATTAAATATGGAATTTAAGATGTTGACAGATGTAAGGTGGTGTGTGTATGGGTGCGGGCGTGTGTGCCTATGTTGGCACACCGCATTTTATTCCATCCACAAGATGGCAGTGTTGGTGTATTGTACATTTTGTGAGCGAGCGCTGTACACTGCATTGGAGAACACACACACACACACACACACACTACAACTCTCCTTTCAGGTGAACAGATACACACAACATTCTTCCTAAGACAGAGGTGAGTCTCTCTCGCTCCCCCCCCCCCCCTCTCCCCCCCCTCTCTCTCTCTGTGGGAGGGATCACTCTCTGCCTCTTTCTGTTTAATTGCTTTTAATATTCCACTTATTTTCTTTTCTGATGCATCTCTCTGATGAAGCCTGCTGAGTGTTTAACAAACGCTCTCACTAGCCTCCCTCAGTCATTTTTTTAGACCAAGCTGTTATACACAAAGAGGCCGTGGGGAGAAAAAGTCCATGCTAATTTTTACTACAAGACAGCTACCGGTTTCAAAAGCATCAGTTGATTTAAATTCCAACTAGCACATTTGAATATTCTGTTTACCGCAGGACAAAGATGAAGTGTTTAAAGGAGCAGCTGACTCAATAAACTAAACAGTATACAGAGGTTCTTTCCTGTACATTTCTTTCTCTCTGTTGTTCTCTCTCTGACTTGTTCAGGTTCTTTTCGGAACTAAGAGTGTAAGGGACACAGTTGTACAGAGAACGATGAGAGATAGAGAATGATTTGTTGTTAACTTTCTAATGTTTTGCCGCAAATCCATTTCTCTCATTAAGTAGCTTTCACTTACTGAGTGTTAAACTCGTCTACCTGTCTGTCTATCCTCTTATTCAACTGTCCAAAGTCATGTAATGCATTATCCATGCCTCCACGCTTCCATTCAGGACTTATCCATCTGCCCATCCATCCATCCATCCATCCATCCATCCTGTTAAATAGATGAATTCAGTGAATGATGAGTGTTTTTTTCTATCCATCAGTGGAGCATCTTGAGATTGAGTGTCTGCTTGAAACAGTACTGTATTTCTGTCCTATTATTAAGCATCCATCAGCTCATCCAGCCAGCCAGCCTTCACCTCTCATTACTCTCAGCAGTGTGTTCAGCACGAAATGCTCTTCTGTGCACCATCCAAAAGAACACAAAATAGTAATGAAAAATGTATTGATCATTTTATTACTCATTAAGTAACAGGTCTCAAATACGCACAAAACCACCCATTTAAAGGATTAACAGATTGACAGATGACTTGGTGGATTTATTGGAGGAAGAGAAATGCGGTTTATTCTGTAAATGTAAAAACTATTTTTCCATCCATCCGTACCTTTCTCCCCTTCTGCCTCCTCTGTTTGCCCATTTTTGATGTAGATCAGGAAGAGCTTATAGTTTACACACACACACACACACACACACACATTCTCATATATATATATATATATATATATATATATATATATATATATATATACATGTATATATGCATACAGTACGTACATAAACCAATTTGGAAATTTATTGCTTCATCTATCCATCCATTCATACATGCATAAATACAAATATACAGTATGCATACACCAGTTTGTTTATCTGGTGCTTATCCATCTGTCTATTTAAAAGTCCACCCATTCATTTACACATCAATTTATTCCTATCCATCCACCCATCCAGTGATATAGCTACCTGTTCTATCCATTCATGATAGATGAAGTGTAGTATAATGCTGTCATTTTGTTGATAACACCCCAGAAGGAATGATATCCATTTGTGCATCAACAGTAACACAGTAAAAGAATCACAGTATTTTCTAGAATTATATTAACATTTGTTTTAATATTCTGCTCTGTCCCTCTTTTGCTTTATCCGCTATTGTGTTTCTTTGGTTTGTCCCAGAAGCTTGACCCAATTAAAAATCCTACCTTGTAACAGTACAGTTCCATCAAAATAATTATAGCATTTTCACAGCATTTGGTGTTTTGAAAACAGTTTACTGTCTGAAATCCAATCAATCTTGTTATAGAAAATCTTCTGGATAGAAACTTGCTTAATGAGTACCACTTGTCTCAGTAGCGTCTATTCATTCACCCCCATTCTTCGAGAAAATTGCTCTTTTGTTTTGACACATTAATTCAGGATCAACACCGAAAACTTGAGCGATCCTTAATGTGTGGAATATTCCATGGAAACACTACAAACAAATGTTCAGTGGAATTGTTGACTGTGAAAAGCTGTCAGTATTCTCACATGAAAGGTTTAGTTTGGCTCCTCATCACCAGTGTTGGGAAACATGCTATCCTGATAAGTGATATCCACTCCAGTACTCTAATCATGTTTGATTTCTTAATATACAAGTGCTTGAAGGTTTAACCAGGCTGAATTCTTCAGATAAGTGATCAGAGAGAAAGTTATCCAGCTAAGTGAAAAACATTATTGGATATCTGAGGTGGAAAGTAAATGGTTGTTGAATGAATCCAGCAGGTTTTCCACTTGAAGAGTACCAGTCTTGGTCATCCTTACAGCATAATTTGTGCGTAGTGTAATACATTTATGTGATATAGAGCTTATTTTAACATAAGTCCATAAAACCATAAGACCATAAAAAGCACTATACTAGCAGGGGCTGAACCAATCCAGAACAACCTTTTTTCTTTTTTTTTACCCTGGAACTGGAGCTCATTGGGTCTGGCTGTTCAGTGCAAGTAAACAAGCAGCGAGTGACATTTTAGGTGATAAAACTCCCCACATACTAAAGGCTCTGGCAAGGCGCTGCTCCTGTCCGTTGTCATCCTTTTGACTTTTTGTGAAGGAATTCTGTAGGAACGTAAACGCTTGAGCTTTGTGCCAAGAAGTTCTGTCTGGAGGTCACGTCGATAGAAGTCAGGTTGAAGAGGTCTACAGACTACTGAATTGCGTCTGAAAGGAAATATTTTCAGAGTATGGCCTGTTTTATGTTTTCTGTGATTTCTGCACTAGTTGTTTGTGGAGCACTGACCGATAATGTGTTTTCTTAGACCGGTGTCTGCTGCACGCAGCCCAGCCAATAGAACAAAACAACAAATTTGCATCACTACCAGGGCTGGAACAGTCAATGTAGAACATGTCACTGCTCATGCCTAGTAGCAATAGCAGTGTGGCAGCGTTCATGTGTACTTGACTGACATTATATTTACTTGTTCATATTCACTGGTTTGTTGTAGTAGTGAAATTTGTATTTATTCTTGCATTCAAAACCTTGAAATGCACTGCACCTCTATCTACACCCATTGCATAAGAACTACACATATCCTCTATATATATATATATATATATATATATATATATATAATTCTCTGCCCTGACATGCATGTAATTTATATTTTTGCCCACAGTTTTTTTTTTTTCATTATTATTGTTATTTTTAACCATGTTGAGTAACATTTTTGTTTAAACTTCAAGAAAAGGGTGGAATTTATCCCTTACAGTTTTCTTTTAACACTTCAATCCAGGATGCACTTAACCATTAAAAATGTTTTGGCCAATGATTGCCTGTCTCTTTTTTGGCTGCATTTGGCTTGCAGATACTGTAAGCAATTTAACACAAAATGAGTTTAAAGGCATCTTTGCTAAAAGCTTGAAAACTTTAGCATTTAAATATTTTAATTAATCTTTCTTAATATTACCATTTGTTTTTTAGTATAGAATTTCGGTACCAGTGTTGTATGTTCAACCTAACATAATGTGTCAGTATTACAAGAATTTTTTTTTTTTGTTTTAATATAAGTAAGACATGAGTAATAATGTTTAAATCAATACAACTAAAATGTGTTTTTTTTTATTGCATATGGAAAAATAATTGCAAATCTAATATCAATGGGAGACAAATATGACCTGAATCAAGGGCTCAATGAAATATGACTATAAACTAAATGGAAGGGATTTGGGATACAGTTGTCTTTTTGTAAAGAAAAAGATAAAGCAGCCAGTTGATATTAACATTTAGTCTCACAGAAACTTAATTTTACAATAACTTACATTTTCATAGCAACATGCTGTTTCACAGTAGCTTACATTCTCACAGCAACTTAATTTTGTAGTAATCTACGGTCTCATAGTAACTTACAGTTTTACAGTTACTTTCAGTAGCTTAGTTTTACAGTAACTTAGAATTTTACAGTAACTCGGTTTCACAGTACCTACATTTTAGAGTAGCTTATTATTTCTCAGTAACTTACAGTCTCACAATTACTTAGTTGTACAGTAGCTTAGAATTTGGCAGTAGCTTACAGAGTCAGTCATTTTGTTTTACAGAAGCTTTAAACTTTATAGTAACTTATAGTCTCACAGTGTGTTTTTTTCCCTGCAGATCTTTCGCCCCTGATTTAGTGGTAGCCACTTCCTAGCCATACATTATTGCCTCCCTATCATGTGACCACCACCAACCAGGGAGGAGCAAGAGCAAACTCACATGACGCTTGCTGCCGGCATCTTTACGAACTTCTGTGCCCTTTTGCATGACACATGATGGTTTCCGCCAGCATTTTTAGGAACTGCAGTACATGTATATTTAGGGACAGTCTAACACACTTGGAGTGACAGCACTATTGTACCCCTTGAATGCATGAGCTCCCAGACACCAATAATTGGCTGTTGATCTCTTTAAGTGACAGGAAGGTGAGCATATGCCATCCCTTCCTCCTGTGAGAGCTTGGCTAATTAGCTTCCGTGGACCCCCAGCAATGGATGGCTGTGTGTATCAACCTAGATTTGAACTCAAAATCTTTACAGTTAGATTCTATAAATGTATAATAAACAAGTCCTTTGATACAAAAATGAACATTCTTTTTAAATAAAAAAAATATTTTATTGTATTTGTGTTTTTATTTAATTTCCTGTAGTGGTTATGTTTAACAACAACAACAACAACAATAATAATAAATAATAATAATAATAAAAAAAAAAAAAACCTACAAAAAACCCCAAAACATTGACTCATAATATTATACAGGTTTTACACCAGTGTATGTTCTTCAGTAATAGTGTTGGGAACAGATTGCTTATTACTGACGTGGATTTATTGTTTTCCATATTTTAGAAACAAAGCTAAAATGAACAAGAAAAATGATAGTGCTACAGCTATAGAAAGTTGATCACCTTCTGACTAAGGTGGATTTGCAAATGTGTATATTGATCAAACATTATTATGTATGCACACTTTCATTCAAGTATTTTATTATTCATACATATTGATCATGCATGGTGTAATTCTGGACTCCTGACAACTATGGATTAAAAAAATAAAAGCTAGAGATTATCCATCATTAATATTGGATGCCTGTGTGGTTTGGGAATATTAGGCACATTGTTTGCTAATAGTTTAGTATTGTGCAGGTTGTTTGTATAAATCACACACTCACATCGATCATGTTCAGGTTTTTATGGCCACATCATGATGCTTAGGTAAATGATGTTGTTTAAGGTGAATGTGATTATTTGGACGAGGTTTAATGTACAACCTAATAAACACTAGTGCTGATGGGCTGCTGTCCATGTTTTGACCATTTTGGCTGAATAGTGTTTAATGTTTGCTGAGCAAAAGAGGTGTGTGTGTGTGTGTGTGTGTTTTCAGCCAGTGTTGAACTTCAGTTTAGCTAATATTAAAAAATAAATAAATAAATATA
>JAQMYF010000012.1:20594653-20609988 GCA_030014195.1 Neosilurus mollespiculum | reverse complement strand
AAGAAGCGATACCGGTCTGTAGTTGCTGATGTCTGATGGATCCAGAGAGGGTTTCTTTAAGATGGGTAGAACCCTGGAATGCTGTTGGTACATGACCAGATGATATAGATTTATGAATGATGGTGGAGGTAAAGAGGAGAAGGTCTTGAGAAATAGTCTGGAATATTGTGGAAGGGATTGGATCTAGTGAGCAGGTGGTAGGATTGTATGATGAAATGACTTGCAGGATGTCTTCAGTTGTGAGATTGGAAAACTGTGTAAGGGAAGGGGAAGTGGAATCTACCCTATGTAGTATAGGAGTTGGGGTGGGAGTGAATGTCTGATAGATTTGTTTAATCTTCTCATTTTAATCTGTGTTGGTGTTGTATTGTTATTAATAGAAAGTAACGCTTGCCTAAGTGAGCTTTAAATTCTTGTAAAATCTCTGCTCTGTGTGTGTGTGTGTGTGTGTGCGTGTGTGTCTATGATTGTAAGTATGTGTGTGTGTATGTGTGTGTGTGTGAATGTATGTTGCTCTGTGTTCATGCCCCCGGGGCACTGGAAATGTGCTGTCCCATGCGTGTTGGTGTGTGTGTGTGTCTGGTTGTGTTGCATGTGTTGGGTGAAGGCATCAGGAAGTGACCGGCAAAGGAGGAGATCCTCCGCACTGCTCTGTTAAAGGCTAGATTTGGAACAGAGGGCAGTTGGGTAATTTATATGTGAGTGTGTGTGTGTGTGTGTGTGTGTGCACGTGGGGATTAGAGGGGGCTTCAGCTGTTAGAGCATTTTAATCAAGACACAACCACGTGTTAGTCGACACTGATGTTAAATCGAGTAACGGGCAGCGGGCATGATGAAGCAGCTTGCTGTAAAACCACAGGGGATCTGATAATCTCTGGCTACTGTGTATTTAGTGATAACACCGCTTACAGCCAATCACTAAAGACAGAGTGGCTGATTTATGGAGTGGAACAGTGTAATATTATAAAATATGATACTTCTGAACCAAGAGTTAATATTTTACACCACTGACCAAATAATGCCATTATGTCGTGATTAATATAAGATATAGAACCACAGATGTGCAGCAGAGCTGCTGTGAACAACAAGCTACTGAAGTGCAGTAATATTATACTTAACATCAGTGCAGTTTACAGAATGCAACAAAATGCAAAACATATGTTTCTAACATCTAACATGTGTTTACTGAACTTAAGCACTAGTACACAATACTGTCACAGCCCAGTGATGAATTGTTATATAGGATGATTTTTATTGGTGAGAATGTGTTCCTGGGTGGAACTGTAAAGGAATGCTCAACATGTCCACATGTCACAGCATGAAGGTTCTGGGTTTGAGTCCCAGGCTGAGGCGCTTCTGTGTGGAGTTTGCATGTGCTTGTGTGGGTTTCCTCTGGGTACTCCGGTTTCATCGCACAGTCCAAAGACATGCACATTAGGCGAATTGGCTATTCCAAATTGACCCTAGGTGCCAGTGAATGTGTGTGACTGTGCGAGTGTGTTGCCCTGCAATGGACTGGCGAGCTGTTTAGGGTGTAATCTGCCTTCACCGAGTGTTGGCTGAGCTGGGCACCTGCCTCCCCGCGACCCTGGTAGGATTAAGCTGTTTGTCAAATGAGTGACTGAGATTTAATTGTAATTATTTTTGTATATATATGTGTGTGTGTGTGTGTGTGTGTGTGTGTGTGTGTGTGTGTGTGTGTGTGTGTGCGCGCAGCTCCTTAAGATTTAAGTGAAACTTCCAGCTCCTGCTTGATGCTGTACATGCCATTATTATTTATGAATGTGTGTTTTGCTTGAAAGCATCAGTAACGTTATTCTTATTGTCACCAAAGTCCCAAACTGTCAGTCTTGAGATATTTATTAGTACATAAGACAATCTGGAAAATGAAATAGAGAGCATGCAGGGTGAACCCTACTCTTTTCTTTAAAGGTGTCCCTTATAACTATGCATCATAGAATGTTTAAAGCAGGATTAAACTAAAATATGCATGTCGGACCCAAAACCTGTATGTCGAGTTAAGAAAATTGCTTTCAGACATATTTTTGATATCTTTCATGTCCTTCCATCTCTTTTTTCATCCCTCTTTCCATTTCCTTTTTCCATTTCCCTCCACCCTCCATCTTCATCTCACTCAATCTTAAGCAAGCAAACTCCTTAACCCTCAACCAACCCTCCCACCATGCATTTTTTTTTTTTAACGGCAATGGTCACTTTTATGCCCTGCTGGATGGTAGGGTGTTTGTTTATTTATTTATTTGTTTGCTTGTTTACAAACCGCCCCCCGCGCGCGCCCCCCTCCCTTATCGGTTCTGATGCTGTATCAGGGCAGGCAAGGTGTTTGTTTGAGATAACCCTCTATAACAGCACCCTGGAGGGGACGCTTTCCGTCCAGCTGAATGACCACAGGCTGTATTTCATTAATTCTCATGCGGAGTGAAAAGACTCTATTTGGAGGCCTCTTCAAATGCCACATGAGTCATTTTTTACTAGCATTATTGGGTTCTGATAGAAAACTGCACTGAACAATCAATGGAACAATCAAGCGTGTGTGCGCTGATTAGGTTCAACAACACCACTGGATCAATAAGCGCTCACTGTAAAGCAGCTGTGTCTCTGTGCTCAGAGAGGACTGCTCCATTTTTCTCTCTCACCTTCAAGCATTCAGCGGCTCCATCTCATTCCCAGTCCACCTGCTCCACCTTCCTTTCTCTCATCAAGGGCTGTTTCTCTGGGTAACAATCTCAGCATGTCCTTCCACAGGTCAAAATCCTCACTGCAGAGAAGGGCTTGACTACTGTAAGGAAAGGTCTGCATACCAATGATTCCGAGTACCATGATTCTGTTGAATTCTTGGATCTGATACAGAGGAACAGCAGATTTGCCAGTGTGGCAGCCATAATTCAGATCACAGATTTATATTAATGCACTTTTTCTAAAAACCCCATCACACTTGTGCCATGTTTCCTCTAGGTCCTCAGAAAGGTGGGTAGAAGAGATAAGAACTTGTACACATAGAAGGAATAACATAGAAGCAAAAACATAGAAGGAATGCAGTAGAAAACATTAAGGAAGTGAAATGGTTTCCATGGACGAGGATTCCGCAATCAAATCAGGTTAAATTAAGAGTTTAATAAGGATGGAGAAAGATCTAGTAATGATGTAATTAAAACCTAGTAGGGATTTCACCGATGTAGTATAAGCATGGCACGGACTTGTTAAACGTTCTTGAGATCTTGGTAAGCGCCTGGGGAGATCTGATTGGTCATAGTAAGGACTCGCTAGATGTTCTGTTCATGTGATCATGCGCGTTGTAAGAAATTAGTGGGAACATGTTAGACATGCGGCATGGTGGCATAGTGATTATCACGTCCGCCTCACAGCAAGAGGATCCTGGGTTTGAGTTAATTAATATTTATGGACGGAGTCTCAGGGCTAGTGCTTAGCATGTCTACCTCACAGCAAGAAAGTCATAGGTTGGAGTCCCTGGCTTAAAGGTTTCTGTGTGGAGTTTGCATGTACTCTCTATGCATGCGTGGGTTTCCGGGTACTCCGTTTTCTTCCCACAGTCCAAAGAGCGGCACAGTAGGCTAATTGGGTGTTCCAAATTGCCCAAGGTGTGGATGTGAGTGTGAATGGTTGTGTGTGTTGGCCCTATGATGGCTTGCAAGCTGTTCAGGGTGCACCTTGCCTTTGCCCAGTGTTGGCTGAGAGAGACTCCAGGCTGACTGAGTACTGAGTAAATGTTTTCGAGGAATTGTAAATTTGAGACTACCCAGAAGCCACTGCATATTCACTCATTCACCCTCACACTCTTTTGCTGAACAACTTAATCCTTTAAGGGTCAGGGGGAGGCTGGAGCCTATCACAGCCAACACTGGGTGAAGGTAGGGTACACCCTGAACAGCTCGCCAGACCATCGCAGGGCAACACACACAACCATCCACACTCTCACTCACACCTGTGGGCAATTTCCTGGCAGAAACCCATGCAAGCACTGGGAGAACATGTAAACTCCTCACAGAAACACCTGAGCCCAGGACTCAAACCCAGGACCTTCTTTCTGTGAGGCAGTCAGGCTAACCACTATTCCATCTGCATACTGTAGTGATTTAATTATTAAAAATGTACACAGAGAGTCAGGCGAAATATTTGTAATATTTTACAAATAAAACTGTTTGCTTTCATCATACTGGGTGTCATGTAGCCAACAAGTCCATCTGCACATGACCGCTGATGTTCCTCATTTACTTTAATTTGTTAGCTGATTAGCAAGCTGACAAAGTTTGGTATGCAGCATGAAAACATCAGAGTAAATCACTTGAAATGCATTTCAGTATTCCTTTTGAAGAACCCACTCCAAACAGTACACTTCAGATCTTGGATTCCTTATTTGAGTGTGCCTTTGAGTTCAGAGAGCCAGGAAGAAGTCCCATTTCCTGTGTCTGGGTTTAAAAGTGGGGTCATATTTAACTGTCTTTTAAGCCATAAAATGCCTTTTGGAGCATTCCATAATAGTTTAGATTTAATGGGGTTGGTGCTGCCCTAAGCCCCCTGCTGTACTGGTGAGAACCCATTATAGTGGATGGGTTTGTGAACGACATGTCAGGTTTGATATGAGAAGACAAATTTTTTTTTTTATTAGATGAGCATTACAGTATAGTGAAATGCTTTCTTCACATGTCCAAGCCTGCCATGGAAGCCAATAGAGGGTTAAGGGTCTTGCTCAGTAGTCCGACAGTTCTAGTGTGGTGGTTCTGGTGTTTAAATCCTCCAGTCATTGGAACAGTAACCCACTTACCAATATACATGTATAACAGATCAGTACAAGTTCTTCTTGTTGTTTTTAATCATTAAATGGACTTGTAAAATCTTTCAGTAAGCAGTTACAAGGTCCTTTCTTCTCAGAGCATTCTGTTAATCTGTGTTTGGCATAAACATGACTGAGCATGCTGTTATAGCAACGTAATCAATGATGGTGTTGTGGTCCAGTGCAATACAGAGTTAAGGACATCAGCCCTGTGCAGATTATTCTCCTTACCTTAAAAGCACAGTAGCCAGGGTTCCACTGTAGCTTTGTGAAAAATTAGATCTATATTTAAAAAAAAAAATCTCGAGCCTAATTAGTATGGGATGTCATTGTGGTAGGCACGTCCATCTCCTAGCAAGGAGGTCCTGAGTTTGAGTTCAGGCTCGGACGTTTTTGTGTGGAGTTTGCACGTTCTCCCTGTGCTAACGGGTTTTCTTCATGTGCTTCGGTTTCCTCCCACAGTCCAAAAACATGCACATTAGACTGATTGGCTGTTCCAAATCACCCTTAGGATAATATAAATGCGGCTTATTGTGATTTTATTCACCTGATACCAACAGTGACTTGCCAAAAATGTAAATATTTGCTTCATTCAAGAACTACATGGAACATTTAATCTGTTTATACTTATCTTTATTGTTATAGAGCATACATTATACAAGCTAGCTCCTGTTATCACTTCAAGTTGACAATATGTAAATTCAATTAAAAGTGTAAATGGGGTTATGAATCGTTACCACCCTGGAGACCTTCAACTATCATATTTGGGGGAAAAAAAACACTTATAAACACTTCATGTTTGGGAACTGCAAGTTTAAGTTTATCAGCTGGTTGCAAACAGCAGCTAGAAATAAAAAGGAACATATCAAAAGAGGCTCTCAGGAGAAGCCCCACTTGTTCAGAAAGAAAACTAGCAAAAGAAAAAAAATGTCTGTGTCCTCTCGTGAGGAAGCGAAGACCTTCCAAGCTGAGTTTGAGATTCCTTCAGGTAGATCCGTGAGACCTTTAACAGCTCTCTGCATGCAGCACAGCTGAGCGGCGCCTTTTCACGGATGTGCCCTTGAACAATTTCTGAGGTCGTTCCTCCTCGTCAGTAACTGAGTGGTTCTGTTTATGGTTCCCATGACTCTGCTAGCTTCCTTTCACAGCTGCCAGGGCTACAGTCATGTTTCCACCATTGGCAATTGGAGAACAGAGAAGTGTGTTAAAAAGAAAGCTAACGTAGGAAAAAACATATTTTCTCAAATTCAGTCCATATTGTTGAGGATGAGTCATCATCGTGGAGATGGAGTGGCTTTCTGAGTGTTTTTTATCCCTTAATTGTTTCAGTAATTGCTGTATTACATCCATACACTAAATATACTGAATAGGACCATGCTGCTGGGCCCAGTTTTTTTTTTTGGGAGCGATTTAGTCTTCATGGAGAGTGCTGAAGGATTAAAACTGGCAGTGTTTAAAATACCATGAAAGAAGGCTTCATCAAACGCTCGAGCCTAGTATCACCTCTGTCATGACGCTTGCTTTTGATTTTCAGCGTGACCAATTTTGACTCGTACTCGCCGGTGGCTTTTCACCCACCTTTTCAGTTTAATTAAATTGGATCAGCTGTCTCCATTTAAATTGCTCCATTTTGTACGTCCTTGGGATAAAACGTGAGCCGAAAACTGGAATGAATTTGTAGGGAGGTGGCTACATGAGAAACTGTCAGTTAATACAGCGTCACTATAGTGGATTACCGTTACCTTTCTTTGTAATAAACATCATTAGCATTTAGTGAAATTTACCTTGTATACACCTTTACCACAGAGGAAGTTACAGTCAAGTCTTTACCTGATTTTTTTTTTTAATTTAAATAAATGAATTTCATAATTGCTTTTAATATACATTAATGTATATACATTATACCTGCTGATAACAAAATGATTAATCCAGGGCAGGGTGAAATGAAAAAAAAAAAAGTTTCTACAATAGTCCGTCGAGTACCAAGTAATATGAATACACACACACATATATGTGTATTTGTGTGTGTGTGTGTGTGTGTGTGTGTGTGTGTGTATATATATGTATTACTGTGGGTGTGTGTATATATACACAGAACTGCTTAATCCTACTTGAACAGTTTACCAGTCCCTCGCAGGTTCGTCACACACACAAAACCATTCACATGCAAACTGGCACCTAGGGGCAATTTGGAATAGCCAGTTAGCTGAATGTGCATGTTTTTGCACTGTGGGAGGAAACCGTAGTACCCGGAGGACTCCCACACAAGCATGGGGAGAACCCAGGACGCTCTTTATGTGAGGCGGATGTGCTAGCCACTACACCATCATGCTGCTCTCTATATGTAATATAATGTTACCATTAAAGGAAACAATAAAGAATAAAGTAGGAAAACTAATTATGAATTTTGGATTAATATTTCAGGCTCATTATAAACACCATCATTGAATAATGAATCTAATAGACACTTTTTAACAAAAGACTTTAGGCTTTTTTAGATGCAGTTATTCTCTTTTTTGTAATTATTAAATTCTACAATGCTATACCTAATCTAGAAAGTGAATTATATTGAATATTTAATTTAGAATATTTACAATATTTTTTTTCGATCTGAAGAGTAAGAGTGTACAGTAGGATCTTCGATATCTGGTTGCTCCCTCATTTTAAAGAGGTTTATATTTTAGATAGATAGATAGATAGATATAGATTTATACTTTTGCTCCCTCATTTTAAAGAGATCTCTGCATAAAGCTCAAGCATTACTTTTTCATGCTTAGATGCACCGGAAAAGAGTCTCTGAGAAAACGTCTCTTGGAGTCGGAGCCCCTCAGCTTAATTAACAGTGCTTGGTTTTCATTATGATAATCAGGACAGTAATGGATGGACAGCATCCATAGAGTGATGTTGATTTTAACAACTGTCATTTATAAATGTCCACAAGATATGATTACAGTTATTTGGGCGTTTATTTCTATTATTGTCCTGTCCATAGGCATGTTAGTTGTTATCCTTGGCTGAGTTCACATTTATAGGGATGGATGGAGGGCAGGGGGGTTCTTCTGGTGTTTCATGCCTAGTCTCTTCCATTACATATATTTATTTGACAGACAAGCAAGGGGGAATTCAATCCAACCACAAAGCTGTGCAAGTTGGGGTGAGGGTGGGGGTTGGGGTCTTTCTGAAGGTAGTGGCTTGCTGGCAGTCCTGGGATTTGAAGTAACCATGTTGATTTGAAATGGTTTGAAATGGCTGTCTCCTTAATGGCATGTTATGATGCATGTTTACATTTTTTTTCCATTTAAAGTCAAGTCTTAATTAGTATTTCTGTCAACAGCCTTTGGACCAGTCACATGTAATACACAGACTGTTAGATGATTACTTTATAAGTGGAACTTTTAGTCATAGAACATGTATGCTAATTTCATTAGTTAACCTGTATAACTTGCAAGGTAGGTGTTGATGTTCTATCTAGCAAACTATTCAGTTCAGGGACATCCACTGAGCTTGAGGTGCAGCGTGTAAGTATGCACTACATGGGGACATAAGGGGAAAAAAAACCACACTCAAACCAGAATTTTATGGTATATTTTATGAAAATCCTAAAGGACGCAAGTTAGCTTCATGCGCACGAGAGTTGTGTAACGTTATCTCTTTAAAACACTTAGATTATTAGTATGTACTACACAGAAACATAAAGAAAAGCAAACTAAAATGATTTTATAGTGTATTTTTGCATATTGTGGCAATGACAGTAGCAGGTCAGGTGAGCTCTTTGTGATATGCCTCTGTTAAGCATGCTCATTAAGAGTTTACTTCATACTGCAAGGGAACATAAGTAAACTGCTGTCTGTAAAGGTGTTTAAGTATATAATACGCAGAAACACTAGAACAATTATATAATGTGATTTATGGGATGACACTGCCTGCTCCAAGTGACCAACAAATTGACAAATTGTAAATGTCCCTTTTGTTTGATTCAAGCATTATTCACTCAGGAAATTTCCATCTTTCCTTCTACCTAGCCACAGATCCTGCATTTTTATACTGCTAGCTAGCTTTTATAATTTTAGCAATAATCAAAATCTTGGTTATTGTGCTGCATTTTGTAATGATTAGCTATTGTCAAATTTATGACAATAGTAAGTAATAATGTGAAGTAATATGAAAACGCCATTTGTATAAGCCTGTGACAAACGCTAGCTTGTTTACTTGCTAACTGGACATACTTTAGTCAGCGAATTTACATGCTAATCTAGTCAGCTACCTTGTATAATGTTATTATTGAACGCAATTTTAATTGTTGGACTATAATCTAACAGGATTTGCTATTGTTACATTTTATTGTTGATTTTAAGCAGAGAACAAATAAACTAGTGAATCTACCTGTGTCACCAGTACTAGCGAGATTACAAGCGAATATCTGTGTACCTAACTAAGTACTAAAGTTATGTACCAGAAAATGCGGTATAGTTGTACATAAAACTCAGGTCAGTAAATAAACATAGCAGTTTGATTGATCAGGAATTCACTGATATGAACAAGGGTCTCGGTTCAATTTCACCAAAAAGGCCTCTTGACATTTTCAAAAGTAAAAGACACAATTGCTAATGGCATGCCGTAATCTGAGGACATCGGGGTGTTTTCAGTTTGAATAAGCATGCATATTCATAAGTTCATGTATTCTTTGACATTTTCCCAGCCCATAATAGTAGCCTTTTTCCGACAATAAAACATTATAAAAAATATATATATTTTTAAAAAATAAATGTTTTAAGGAAATCAGCTACCATTGCCCTCAACATTTCAAAGTAAAGTCTCTGTTGGAGTTTTCTCATCTCTCAAATGCCCATATTCTCCAAGATCGACTTGACTTTGGCAGTGTACAAGCTGCTCGCTACATCCACATGTGAGAATTTTTCTGAAGTTTAATTTAGCATTTCTTTGTGGATCAGTGTAAATGTTGTGGAACACAGCTTCTCAGGAATTGTTTTCCTTTTCCACAACATGGGTGTCAGGACCCACAGACATACTTGCCGTGTTTTATTGGCAGAGCTGCGGTTTCTCTCTTACTGCAAGGTTTTTTTTCCCCTGCTGCTGCCAGAGAGGGCGATTATGTTTGGAAGCAGCTGGAGCTTTGTTTGTTGGCAGACAGCCATCTTTCTGCACTCTATCCTTTGTCAGGTGAGACCTCTCCTTCCTGTATATGCTGATTGAAATTAAACAGCGGTGTTTGACGTTTTTAAAATACAAAAAAAGTTTACGTATCATACTGGAGACTGTCTTGCCGGCCCTACTTTTGCATTTTTAACACCATCAGTGTGTCATACAGCTGTAGACCGATGACAGTGTTTGCTGATTTGAAGGATCATCATTCATCATGATGGACAGGTTTCACTTCATATCCTCCATGGCTGATCTACAGCTTGTGCAAACAGAGACACTTTATTGCACATTTTGTTTTATGTACACAAGCCAGAAAGCTGTTGTAAAAATATTTTGTGGATGGATGAGACCTAAATAGATCCTTTTTGGTTTATATATGAAACATTGTGTTTGGAGAAGGGCAAAAACTGCATTCAAGTATAACAAACTTAACATGGAAACATGGATGTGGTAGTATCCTGGTTTGTGATTGTTTTGCTGCATCAGGGACAAGGACAGTTTGTCATCACTGATGGAAGATTGAATTCTGAATTATAACAGAAAACTCTAAAAGAAAATATCAGGGCATCTTGAACTGAATCATAAGAGAAAGTGAATCATGCAAGAAGACAATGAACCAAAGCATCTACATCAAAGCAAAGAAAAGGGGAATGTAAAGGGGAATAGATGGAAAATTTTGGAATGGCCAAGTCAAAGTATTGTCCTTAATAAAATAGAATTGCTATATGAGTGGCTGTGAGGAAACCCACCAACATTCCAGACCAGAAATTCTTCTGTAAAGATGAATGGGCTAAAATTCCTTCAGGCTGATATGTAGGACTGATCAACAATTCCCAGAAATCTTTAGCTACAGTTACTGCTGCACAAAGGGGTCTGAAAGAAGAGGTCCCCAGTCTTTTAACACTCACAGGTATGCAATACTGGATCATTTTACACAATAAATAAATGAACTAGTGTAATTTTTTTTTATTTGTGTTCTCTTATTGTTTTTTTAGGACTTGTGTGAAAATATGATGATGCTTTAGGTCTTATTTATGCAAAAATTATTTTTAAAAATTAGTTATTAAAATTAAAATTAGCAATTAGTGTCAAAACTTGACAATGCCAATTATATAAGGAAAAAGTGTCAGCCTGGAAAAACCCTTCACACTGTATACAGTGACTTGCAGAACTATTCACCCCTCTTAGCATTTTACCTATTTTGTTGCCTCACAACCTGGAAGTCAAATTAATTTACACATCATGCCAACAACCCGAAAGATGTAAAATATTTGTTATTGTGAAGCAAGCAAAAAATATTATATCCTCCCGAATCACCACCATTGTGTCAATACTTTGAAGATCCACCTTTTGTAGTAATGACAGATGGAAGTCTCTTGGAGTATGTCTAGACACATCTAGTGAGTGAGATTTTTGCCCGTTTTTTTTTTTTTTTTTTTTTTTTTAAGCAAATCTTCTCCAGCTTCTTCAGGAATTTCTCTTCCTTTAGAATTTATTTGGCACCATTCCTCACTCCCCCTATTCTGACCAGTTTCCCAGTCCCTGCCAATGAAAAACATTCCCACAGCATAATATTGCCACCGCCATATTTTACTGTGGGGATGGTGTTCCTGGGTTAATGAGGTGTTGGGTTTGTCCCAGACATTGCATTTTCCTAAAAGGGTTGTTTATGTCTTTTATTTTTACAATAAATAGGGGCCCTACCACTAATCAATACTTTCTTATGATTACAGTTTGTAACATCAGAAAGAACACTCGGAGAGCACAACCCTCTGCCTAACCCCTCAATCCCCCCATATGAAACAAAATATCAATCGTCTCATTTCACAATGTTAAAGATCCTTTAAAAATCTTGTGGAGTCTTTCTTGTCCAAAGCCCCTCCTCTGGCAAAGTAAAAATTTCATTAAATCCTACACATAATATATTTCATAATCCTGCTAATTAACACACAAACATAACCAAAAACGTAACCACCCTGGCAGAGGTAATGAATCCTGCCTTTGCATGGTTATTATACATCCACCCACCATAGTGCTGCTGGAGGCATTGTGTTTGTGCCCAGTCCATGAGTCTGTTCAAACTTCATTGTGAGCATTCTGTCTTCTGAATCCATCAATGGATTTGACCAAACTTTTACCAGTTACTCACTGTTAACTGCCCATGAACTGGTACAAGTTATAATGACATATCAGGCCAAAGATTAGGGTCACAGTTCAAGCATACGTTAAAGAGGCTTATGATGGAGGCATACTTAGTGACATGTTGTATCGAGTACTTCTACGTTTAATTTTTGTTTATAACTTCCTGCAATATTTTAAAATTTTATTTTTATTATTATTATTTATATAAATTTGAGTTTTATTTCCTGAAAATACATTTATTTTGGATGCTGTACATATAAGACTGCTGCAAGCTTTATATCTGATGGTTTACACATATGCAGATGAAATAGAAAACCTCCTGTATGCACAATTTTTCTAAATACATTTATTATTTATTCTGTTACATCCCTACTCTTTATCTTACATAAACTTGGTAGAAAAATTAAGAAGTACATAAAAACCCCTCCACATTGTAAACATCTAAAGTATTTCAGTGAGAGAAAGAAAAATGGGGAAAAAAATTGATTCAGTTATGTACTGCGATTTTTATTTTACTTATTTTATTAAAAATATTTATTTATTTATTTTGTTTATTTTTACGGTGATTCATATATATTCACACTGTCTCCAAAATTAATATTTATATTTATATTTATTCTTCATTTTGATGTGCTGAAACATTGCCATTCCTCTATAATCGTACAGGTGGCGCAATCTAAACTATTCACACCTTGGCAGGCAGCACAGCATCCTGTGTTTTAGGAGTGAATTATTTGCTTTGTGTAACTTTGTGTAGAAATAATAATGAACAGACTTTCTTTTGCATTGTTTAAGGTTATAATATATATATTGTTTAAGGATATTTTGCATTGCATACCGAATTGCAATACAAACCGAATCAGTTCTAGGTATAAATTTGGTCCATTTAGACATCTCATGTTTTTTTGTTTGTCTGTTTGTTTTTACATTAGACCTCTAAAACAAATGTTTCAGCAATTACTGGATTCACTGTAGAATCTCAGACCCTGATGAAACTTTAAATAATGTTTTATTTAGGGCACTCAATTATAAGACAAATACACGCTATCTAAAGTGATCCAAGTGATTAATTAGAGTGATCAAGATGTCAAATATGAAGTAGATTATTATTTAAAATAAGGCAAGTGACAAGCATTTCTCAATTTACTCAGACACATTTTTCACTTTCTAATTCTAGTGAGGAGGCACGGTGACGTAGTGGTTAGCACATCCGCCTCACAGATGAGAAACAGGTCTTGATTTCCTAATTGGCATAAGCGCTTCAGCAAATGAACGAGAGATGAGTCAGCTATTTTAGTGTACCCCTGAAAACCCTATAACAGTTTTAGACAATCGGGATATTTAAGGCACATGTCCCTCATTAGCTTCTTTACACACATGGTCACTGTTCTGAAAATTATTTCCAGGTCGCACATGATATATGGGTGCACAGGTACTTTAATTGTATACACAACACTTTAAGTTTTGCACTTTTATGCAGCAATGATCTGTTACACATTCAATAAGACAAATACAGGAAACACATTAGGTCTGCTATTTCGTGCATAAGAAAATGCAACCTTCTTTTAAGTTTTAGTAAATTTAGCTCACTTATTTTGCTTTTCTTACACACAAACTTTCAGTACATCATGTACAAACAGGATACAAATCGTGCCATTTAATAATATTTTATATTGTTTTCATGAACCAATGAAACATTTTGTATACCATACGCCAGTATGCCCCATCACACCGTGAGGGTTTTGATGTTTAACTGATAAATCAGGTGTATTGAATTCTGACAGCGCTTCTGTAAAGCACTAAGAATGAAATCATTGAGATTAAAAGATTAAATTATAATAGGATTTGATTAGGTTTTGGGAAGAAAATCTCAGCCTGCATTAATTAGGCAGATTTTACAACTTAATGCATGAGTTTCTTGCAGGGATGTAATAATTGCCTTTAAAAATAAAGAGTTTAAAATTGATGGTTTTTCTGCTGATATAATTACATATAAACTATCAATCAAAAGTTTTAGAACACATATGGATAATGAAACAAACAAAAAAAAAATTGTTTGTTGGAGTAACAAAAGTTTTGGAGTTGTTCTGTTTAACACAATTTTATCTACAGTTAACTCCTCAAAATTGTCAGATGTTACAGCTGAATGCAGTCGTGGCATTCTCATGGCCTGACAGCAGTTCTTTTCATCAAAGCTGAAGAAGTTCCCATAAATGTGTTGCACTTGTTGGCTCCTTTGCCTTCACCCTTCTGTCCACTTCATCCCAGACCAACTCGATGGGGTTTTAGTCTGCAGACTGTGCTGCCATTTTTTGGGGTTTAAGTCTGCAGACTGTTTTGTTCTTTTTTTTCTAATGTAGTTATGACATACTGCTTACTTTATTTCCTTTTCAAGTCATTCACTATACTTGTTTAAATTTTTTTTATAAAACTGAAACGGTGGTGTTTTAAAATGTTTGACTGGTTATGTGATGTATTTCTCTCAGTATGGTTGTGATACTGTTGTTATTGAGGTCCTGGGTTTTTACTGTATTGAAAAAATGGCATGAACTGTAACTATAAATGGATATATAAGTATAAAAAGTAAAAAAAAAAATCTAATTTAAGTTCAAGTCAATTAAATATTAATTATTTAATACAACTATAAAATATAATACAGTATTTTATTTGAATGCTTACTCATTTTCTAAACCGCTTAGACCTGACCATCGCAGGGCCAACACACATACACAACTATCCACACTCCACACCAAGGGGCAAATTGGAACAAAAAAATTAGGCTAACATGAATGTCTTTGGATTGTGATAGGAAATCAGAATCCCCGGAGGAAACCCACACAAGCACGGGACTCGAACACAGGGCCTTCTTGCTGTGAGGCGAACGTGTTAATCACTATGCCACCATGCCGCCCATGATAATATAATTAATTATATATTCTCATCTCATCTCGTCTCATCTTCTTCCGCTTATCCGGGGCCGGGTCGCGGAGGCAGCAGTCTAAGCAGGGATGCCCACACTTCCCCCACCCCAGACACTTCCTCCAGCTCTTCCGGGGGGACCCCGAGGCGTTCCCAGGCCAGCCGAGAGACAGTCTCTCCAGCGTGTCCTAGGTCTTCCCCGGGGTCTCCTCCCGGTGAGACAAGCCTGGAACACCTCCCTAGGGAGGCGTCCAGGGGGCATCCGATAGAGATGCCCAAGCCACCTCAGCTGACTCCTCTC
>JAQMYF010000012.1:20574003-20594553 GCA_030014195.1 Neosilurus mollespiculum | reverse complement strand
CGCCCGAGCTGGGAATCGAACCCAGGACCTTCTTGCTGTGAGGCAGACGTGCTAACCACTGCGCCACCGTGCCGCCATATTATATTATATTATATTATATTATATTATATTATATTATATTATATTATATTATATTATATTCAGTCATTCATTCATTCATTTGCCAAGCCACTTAGACCCACTGAGGTCATGGGGAGGCATGAGCCTATCTTAGCCAGCTCTGGGCAAAGGTGGGGTACACCTAAAACAACCTGGTAGTCCGTCACAGGGCCAACACACAAGCAACAAGATGATAATGGTGATGATGATGTATATAACAGCTTTTCAAACATCTGGAACAGTGTTACCGAGGAAGTTCCTGTTTATTTTTCCAGAGAGAACAAAATGAGGTTCTTTTAAAGCCCATCCCAACCAACCCAAGCTTCGATATTACTAACAACCCAGAGGGAACTGGGTAAATCATTTTCAGTAATAGTTCTACATTTATTTATCCTCTGATCACATTTCCTTGTGTATTAATTATTATTTTTAACAGGGACGCCCTCATGTCCTCGGAACAATCTTCAGCAAAGGTGAAAAACAAAGCAACATCCTCGTGTTTCCTGTCTGTAGTTTCTTTGTTGAAGATAAGTTATCTGTAATGAATTTAAATTGTGGCTGGATCGCAGAGATGGATGTTAAACTTCTTTTGATTTGTTTTCCTGTTTAGGCAGCAACAAAGAAAAAATCTTTCAAAGCTGGTAAATCTAACAGACTTCCATCAGCTCCTGGAAACACTGCACAGTGAGTCAGGAACATTCCACACGTCCTGTACCTGTCCTGCCTTCATTACAATCGCTGTGTAACTGTCCCGATCTCTGCATTTGTTCTCAATCAGAAAAAAGAGAGCAACGGTCATAGATGACTTTGCGGTGCCAGAGGACTTTACAGATTTCTCACTGGCCAAGATGATAAGCAACATGGAGAGCAGACTAAATAATGACATCACAGACAAGCAGCTGGAGGATGAGGTTATGCCGAGTGCTGGCGAAGAGTTGGGTGCAGGTGAGAGCCAAAAAATACTGGGATTGACTTCATAAATCATGACATTACCCATAGCACAGTGCTGAGGAATTCATTTTTTATAGTTCTAATAGTTGTGCAAGTGCAAATCACAGACCGAAGATAATGCACTTATTTTCTTTTATATCTATGTCTTTATTTTTATTAAGGCTTGAAGTATAAACTGAGATAAATCTGTTTTTAAAGGGCTGTAAATGATGATTAAACCAAAAGCAGAGAGATATAAGATTGAGCCTTTACCTGTTATTAACATTAGTTGTCATTGTGTAGTTTGTCCACCAGAGGGCACACTGTGACTCCACTGTTGGCAACACATACTTGGAAAGGCACAAATCACAACTTACAGCAGACACAAGCAGTGTTGAACAGAGTAGTGCAGGATGTCAAACAGATAAAAAAAAGTAAAGTTTCAGGTGTACACATACATTTCATATTTAATATCATTTATATTTTGGATTTATAAACATCCTGAGTATTTTATAGTTATATTAGCATTGCATATATGCTACATTTGAATAATGAAGATAAATATATATATATATTTTAAATTAATTATGCTATACTATGAAAACACCCTACTAATAAATGTTCATGCTTCCTGATGAATAATCTCATATATATATATATATATATGTGTGTGTGTGTGTGTGTGTGTGTGTGTGTATTGATGTGTTTTTCCCTTACATACCACTGTACACATTGAATTTCAGCTTACTAGTTTAACTGTAGGGAAAATAAAAATGCGAGCCAAGGTAATTATAGTCATTTACTTTATCATGCAAAATTAAAAAACTCTACGATGCCCAGTTTGAAAAGAAGTGCATATAGTTGAATATTAGTAAGATGTACTTCACCTACTGTAGGTAGTGATGCATACAGTAATGAGGCAATGATGGATAAAAGCCAGTTACATCTGCTGCTACTTGTTTCTAAATTGAGTTAATTATGAGTTTATTATTTCAAGCTATTTAAATAGAACCATTGACCATGGGAGAGAGGACAGTCACCTTGCATTTTCATGGGAGCTGAAATTGAACCTTGATGAACCTCAACGTTTGGCTCGTGGTGTGATGTCCACTGTAAAACCTGGATTCTCATATTTCATGAATAACATCATGCTGCATGATGAAACACAGTCTTTTTTGTGATGAAACACCGTTTTACTGCCCCTGCCACATATGGTTACGGATTTTGGAAACTTCTTTCCTCTGCTTGAGTGGATGACATGTGAACTTCATTAAGTCCCAGAGCTTGTTGAATAAATCTTAAGGTCATGGAAGAATATGATTTATTTTTTTTTTTTCCAAAGAATACAAAACCGATTCTTGAGCATTGAAAGTTGTTGAAGGGGAAATTCTTTATGTTTAATTTTGCTTTAGATTCCAGAGAAGAACTGAACAGACGTACTTTTCCCTGGCACTGCCTCCAAGAGTTATCTGGAATCAATTTTCCGAAACCTATGTTATTCTGCTGATGTCATGTCGAAAACACGCAGGCGGACCTGCCACAGTTCAGAGGATTGTAACTTTTGGCTCTGGAGCACATTTCCAAGCATTTACTCCAACCTTATTTTTAATCCGGCCAGTGAAGTGTCACACATGGATCAGGTTAACTGCAGGATCAGATCATTTTGAGGATATAAAGGAAAGAGATTCTCCATTCCAGCACCTGCAGTTTATCCATTCTCTTAACACTAAGCTTTCTCTTGGAGTTGATTGTGTCCATTAGGAGCCCTGCTGGAATAATAACTCTCCACAGAGACAAGTTTTTTCTCCAAGAAGCCATCGATTACTTCTCTGCATGCATATTAAGACTGGACTGTGTTTGATGTTCTGTATACAAATCAGAATCAGGTGCAATAATAGTACTGTGGATTCTCTCCATCTTTCTGTCTCTCTTCATGCAACACTCAGCACTTAGACTGTAGATATAGGTACAGGAGAAATTTTACATATTCTGGAATATCAGAGGAAATTGCCTTTGAATTGCAGTGCATTTCCTTTTTCCTCTTTCCAAGTTTCTTTTCTTTTTTTTTTTTTTTAAATCTCCACCAGCATTTTTACTGTGGCCTTTCATAACCAGTGCAATTTTCATCCACCTGTTTTCATACCAGTTTTCAATTTGCTCATAATGGAAACACCATAAATAACTAAAATCTAAATGTGTAAAAGGCTGCTTGTTAGATTTGACTGAGTTGTGCTGTTGGCAGGCACTTTTTAATCACTTCACCTTATAGCTCTGAGTGAGATGCAGGATGGAAGTGTCAACATGTTTAGAGCTAAACATACACCAGTATGCTAGGCATGGGTCAAAATACTGGCAAAAACAGTGAGTGTGTAGTCTGTAATTACAAAAAAGTAGCAGGTACAGGTCATATATGGAGAAGTGTTATTAAACAATGGCCTGGGGAGCAAAGACAAGACTTCAAAACGAAAAGGCTGGTCTTAGACACACATTCAACAATAAAAGCAAGAATTTAACTTAACAAGGATACGAAACCATGGCTATGTGAGGAAAGTGGTGTATGGAAAACTTCTTAATATTGTAGCTGATGCATCTCCATATTTGGACCTGTATACTGCATGTTAGAAGAAATATTTTTTATGCTTGTATGTAGCCAAAAAAAATTATTCATGGTCTCTTGAAACTGGTGCTGCATAACTTTGTGGAGGAAATTGCAAAAAGTTGATTTAGTCTCACTTTACCAATGTCATACTCCATCATTATAGAAATACACTGCTTAGCCAAAAACCGTGCACTTGAATATTTTGCAGCACCACCTTGATTACAGCGTATAATTACCAGGGCATTGTTTCAACAAACTTAAGCAAAATTACAACATTTTCCCCATCCAGAGTTGGGTTCATTTTTCACCAACATCTTGAACTGATGATGGGAAAATTGAACCACTCCACAAAGTCTTCTCCAGCACATCCCCAAGACTTTCAATAGGGTGAAGATCAGGACTCCTTGGTGCCAGTTCATATGTGAAAATGATTCCTCATGCTTCCTGAACCACTCTTTCACTATTTGAGCTCCAATTTTATATTCATACCATCAGGGAAGAAAAAATCCATTGATGATAACCTGCTCATTCCGTACATTCAGGTCATCATCATCGGACTGCATTTTATTGCCACAGAAGTGGTGCCGAGCCTCGACCTGACCAAATGAAGTAACAAAGCCACAGCGATTATGCGTTGTAATCAGTGCTGAAGGCACTCCAACAAAATATTTGTTTTGGATGAAACAATTTTTCCTATGAAAAATAGGAAATCTGACTCGTCTGAAAACATGTCACTGCAACCAATGTGTTCTGGTTAAAAATCGGGTTAATCTTATTAATGGAAACTTTCACAGACTAATCCAATTGTTCTGTTGAATTTAATTTAACACAGCCTGCTGCTTTATCTTTTTTCCTGTCATTTTTTTCTCGCCCTGTTAAACGTAAGCTGCTAAATGAAAGATCTTTTTCCCTTAAGTCTGGAAAGTCTTGTCTTCATTACCAGCCTTAGTTATTTCTTCATATCCATCCTGGTTTGGCTGATGCTGAGAGTACTTAATAGTGACATTATCCCAGTTTGTTCCTCTAATAGCAAGTGACTTTACTGCTGCGAGTTAGGAAGCAAGTGGAGGGTCGATTGGGTCATTTCCTGAAGTGCTTTAAGGTTCTGCTTGACCCCCCTTGGTTGATACAGGATGTTTTGTCCGCCTCTGGCGCCCTCGGTTGAGCGGGATCAGGGTGGTTGGTGTAGTGAAGGATTAACCTGAAGGACTGGTGGAGGCACAGAGCAGCAGGAGGGAGCTTCAGATGGAAATTGATGGCTCAGATTTTCAGAAACCTGCAAACCCACGCAGCCACATGGTCCCTGCTTCATAATGCCTGTACTGACACAATCGGCATAGAGTAAACTCTTGACTTTGTCTGACTTTGAAATGTTCAGTTATTGCCCCTCTCCTGTTTGTTTAGAAGCAGATTATCATATGCTAATTTTCGCCAGAGACTCAAAGCTCTGCATGTCTCTGTGCAGTAGGCATGGCTATGTGGGCTGAGTTCTTCAGAACCGAATGAATTATCTGCATCAGAGTACTAAGAATGAGGAGAGGGCTTTATTCTAAAGTGGAAATCCTGTAATGTATTGGATTAGCTTCTGTCATGTCTCTGATGGGGTTTGTAGAACTGAACAAACAGCAGAGACTGAACTTTCCTCACTGCTCAGCAAGAACACTGGAGAAACTGACTTATTGACTGACTTCAATTTTGTGATAGTAAGAACCAATCATTAAACACAGATGATTAAAATTTGAGCCTGTTCAGTTTGTCTGAGCGCTGTAGTGATGCACTGCCTGTGGCTAAAACTATTTGTAGGATTTCGCCACAGGTCCCAATCCTGATGTGCAAAGTCGTTCGACTTCATTTAATATTCTATTTCTATAGCGCCATCGGAAGCCTGCGATTAGCATTTGGTCAATTGCATTCATAGCTGTTAACCTCAAGGCAGGCTTAATCTTCCTATTGTCCTTCACAATGAGACAAAAATGGATACATTTGATAGATAGCATCTTAATGTGCACCAACTGGCACCTAATTTGTCATTTGGTCCCCATGGTAATTGTTTTATAGTCCCTGTGCACAATGGGAACAGCACAAAAGGACATCCAAATCATTGCGTACACTCATGACCACCAACTTGAGTGAAAAATCTGGTATGAGCGGAGAGATTTGGCAGCCCTGTCATTATCCCTGTCATTGCCACCAATTGTCCCCTGCTCTTTCCCATGTCAGCTTTTTCCCAGCCTCCCATCATGGTGTTATGTTTCAGTATGACTTTGAGCTGGGAAAACCATGGTGAGATTAAGCAGCTGTCTCTCACCTGACATCAGTAATTGTTCTGATCGCCATGAGGTCATGGTTTGATGGGGCTGGCAAATACCATTATCCCGTTGAGAGGAACCTTTCTAACAGTGCCAAAAAATGGCTTTTCATTTTGGGATTTGGCCAGCTGGCCAGTGGAAAAAAAAAACCCTGGTCTTGAAACATTGATAGGGAAGCCATGGCCTGAAGGTTAAAGAAGTGGGTTTGGGACTGAAAGGCTGTGGGTTTGATTTCTTGAACCAGTAGGAAAAACGTGTATATAGTCAGTGGCGGCTTCTTTTTGCTCTGCCTTCATGAATGAAGTCCCCTTGAGCAAGGCACCTAACCTTTAGCTCCCTGGGTGCCACAATGTGGCTGGCTGCCCACTGCCCTGAATGTGTGTGTGTGCTCAATGCTTAGGTGTGGGTTTTCTTTGGATGGGTTGAATTCATTCATTCATTCATTCATTTGCTGAACAACTTAATCCTATTAGGGTCACCTAATCTCAGCTTACTATGGCAAAGATAGGGTATACACTGAACAGCTCACCAGTTCATTGCAGGACCAACACACATCACTATCTACATTCACGGTTACGCTTAAGGACAATCTGGAATTGCCAGTTAGCATAATGTGCATGTCTTTGGACAAACTCCACACAGAAATACCCTTGCTGAGCCCAGGACTCAAACCCAGGACCTTCATGTTGTGAGGCAGATGTGCTAACCACTACATGGATGGGCTAAATGTTGGCATTTGGTAGGCAGGACAGTGGTGGCTCAGTGGTTATTGCTCTTGGTTACTGATCTGAGGGTCGGGGATTCAATCCCTAGTACAACCAAGCTGCCACTGTTGGGCTCTTGAGCAAGGCTCCTAACCCTCAGTTGCTCAGTTATATAAAAATGTAGGTGGCTCAGAATAAGGGCTTCTGCCAAATGCCATACATGTTATGTAAATGCAAATCCTAATTTGTCTTGCACATGCATACGTTATCCTAAATAAATAGCAGCACTCCAAATAGATGTCATTCATCTTTAGTTCACACTTGATCTTCTAATCAGGTGCATCTAAAGCATATCCCAAGAACTTAAGTGGGTGAGAATACCCTCTGAAAGGCATTATGGACCGCTGCAGGCCACCACACACATACATTTACATAATTTTCTACCTACAATTAATTTAACATAGACAATAAACCTACTGGTATGTTTTTGGGAAGTTTGTGGAAACCACAAAACGTTGAGGAAGTCCACATGGGCACAAGCGGAAAATGTGAACCCCAGACAGACAGTAACCCAAGCTCAGGATCAAATCTGGAACTCTGGAGATGTGAAGCAGCAATGCTACCTGCTGTGCTGTCCAGGGAAAATGATAGTGAGAGATAAAGATAGCTAAAGAGATGCAGATCCAAGAGAGGGTAATGACAGTGATGGATTTGAGACGCTGCAGATGCTTCACATTCTGTTGTGTTTGGGTGTCTGATGTTTGGAAGAACACACTGAGCAGCTATGGTCTCAGAACCCGCGAGTGATCTCGGGGATCATGTCGCGCATTTTGCTTTCTTTTTAGAGAGGAGCCAATGGTACTTTGGGATTGACAGCTTGATGTACTCAATTTTCCACTGGATTATCCTCTCTTTGACAATTACAAAGACCTGATGTACTCAAAGGATGAAGATGATTTTTCTCTGTTTGTTGTTGGCCCTTAATACATGTCAATGTTTAAAAAAATTTAGGATTTTTTTTTTCTTTCTTTTTCTTGGTGTGTCACCTCACTGTTCTCCAAAGGCAAAGTGTAGGGGGGAATAAAAACAAGCTGTTGTTGTTCAGCTTTGAAAGGCATGAAATGAACTGGCCAGGACTGTTTGTCATTTCTCTTTTTCTTGGCCATTGATGCGAGAGGCCTGTTCCGCTGCGGCAGATCGACTATGTGATTGTGACCATGAGGAATCGAGGGACAGAGTTTCATTTCACTGCTTCACCTTGTCTATCATTTCAGTCAGAATTTGCACAAACATCTCTCGCTGGTAAATACAATCAACACGTCAAGCCGCGTTCTCATTTATTAGCCTGTTCGCTTGAGTTGAGAGGTTTGGTTTGGATTTACACCGCAAATAATTAAGTGAACCCAACAACAGCAGCAGCAAATGGCTGAGGGCTAAAAGCATACTTGTAAAACTCTTTTGCTCATTGAGGTAAAAGATAGAAAAAGTTAAACAAAGCTTTCTCACATGTGCATAGGAATGACAAACATTTACCAAGAGCCAGCACTTAATGTATTACTAGATGGTTATGAAAGTGACTAGTTTAAAATTTTGTCTATCACATCCATCATTGTTCTATGATCCAAATCTCAGAAACACCTCCATTCATTTATTCAGTTATTTATTCATTTGTCAACCTGCTTAATCATACTAGGGTCACTGGGGAGGCTGGAGCCTATCTCACCAGACACTGGGTGAGTGCTCTGGACAGCTCACCGTTGTAGGACCAACACTCAACCGTTCAGACTCACACTTACATCTAGGGTCAATTTGTAACCGCCATTTGTTTGTGTTAATGTGCATTTCTTTTGACTCTAGGAGGAAACCCTTTCAAGCATTTAAAGAACATGCAAACTCCACATAGAAATTGGGCAGCTGTAGCCTAATGGTTAGAGAAGTGAATTTGAAAAATGTGCATTAGGAAAAATGTGTGGCAGTGGGGGAGTGAGATGCACCTTCCCTTCCTCCACCTTCATGGCTGAAGGGCTCTTGAGCAAGGCACCTAACCCCAAACTGCTCTCCAGGCGCCCCCAGTGTGTGTAGCGGCCCACTGCTCCAAGTGTGTGTGTGCTCACTTTGGATTTGTTAAATGCAGAGGTAATAATTTCCCTTGAAGGATTAATACAGTATATCCAAAAAAAAAAAAAAATGTCCTTGTTGAACCTGGAACTCGAACCCGGGATCTTCTTGATATGAGGTGGATTATGCAAACCCTTATGCCACCGTGAAACCCCAAAAACCTTCCGGTTTTTGCTAAAGCTCTTGTTTTTAAGTCATTTTGCTTCCTGTAGCATAGTTTAGCAGCTCACATGTCCAAAATTCATCTATAAACCAACCTGCAGTCGTGGGTGATTCAGTATAACTCGCTTTCACATTGCAGCTGAACAGTGCTCATTTAGTTGGAAGTTGGAACCACAACCGCCTCGCCCAGATGTTGCGTGCGATTACTGTATTCTCACCTGCTTCAACAAACGCACCAAAGTGCAAAACACAGCGGGGTTTTATTCAAACAAACTGAACACTGCATGTGCTGATGCACCTTAAAACTTGAATCAATCATGAACTTGGTTTACTCCCCTAACCTTCTGCCTATTATCTGAATGGCTTCTTAAAAAGCCAGGATTATAAAATTTACCACAGTATCAGACCTTAATGTGCACAGTATGCATTCTCATCTGAATGGTTTTACTACATTATGTGCCAGCTTGTCTGTAGCGCCTGCCTTATTTTCCTGCATCATCAGTCCTGTATTCAGTTCTCACAAGCCGTGTTCTTTTTTTAAGGTGCCATTTTAGAGATGTTGGCTCTGGCTGCAATAAGTACTGTAAACCTTCAATAACTATACTGTACCATTTTATATTGTGCACAATGTATCAAGAAAGGGGCAGTATTTCTAAAAAAATATATAGGATTTTGAGAGGTAAGAAATAAAGTCAGAGATGCCTATATTTAGCTCCTGCTGCCGTTAAAGGTGGGTGGAGCGGGGGCTGTAGAAATGGTTTCCACCCTTCAGTCTGTCCATACAGCTTGTTAGTGTGATAACCTTGGAAGGAAATGACATGGTATCATCAAATTTGGCAGGAGTGTCTGGACCCCTGTGGTCTACTTTGTTTTTATTTTGCTTAATGTTTATATAATAATGTAATAGCTGAAAAAAAAAATCTGATATTGGCAATAGTTCAGCTGGTGGGCAACCATGTGTTCCAATATATAAATGTATATATATATATATATATATATATATATATAGGAACTCAGGTGATGTTGGTACTCAGTGAGTACACACAGGTGACACACTTAAACATGTTACCTTCTGGATCTACCTGGTTCCTCTATCATGCCCTCACTGCCACTATTGATTACATTGTTCTCACTTTTATGTTAAAGTCTCAGTCTCACAGACTTACCTTTGGTCAACTCGCATTTACCTCCAAGTGTTCTGCGCACTTCTGTTGGAATACATGAGAGCCAGGGAACTATTTTGAGAACCTGGAGGAAGTAGCTTCCATTCACAAAGTTTGGTTGTGTAAAATTACCATGGGTTAAATGCTGGATCAATTCAACTGTTGCAACTGTGAAGGCAACCATAAGCCAAACACGGCCTACTGGATGTTACCGTAGATTTCTGTGATGATAAATATACATTAGGCAGTGACTGCCACGGCTGCATCACAGTTACTGCGGGGAGACATGATGGCTGCTCACGTTTCTCAGGCAAGTGCATATTTCCTTGCCCATATTTTTTGCGAGAACACCCTAAAATCCACAACCATGATTAAGGAATGGGACCCATGTATCAATCAACTATGTGACATCTTAGCTTTAGGAATTTTGTTCTTAACATCATTGATACCTGAGGTTAACATTTCCACCTTGCCCACTTCCATTCTGGCTTCTGGAACTTTCTGATGAGATCTTAATGAAACACAGATTCATCAAGCTCCCCTGCATGACATCGCCCTCTCCTCAGTGTGTTGATTTAGTGGTAATTAAGTGTGCATGTAAATTTGACCCGATGTATTGTCTGAAGCAGTGGGTAGGATCTCGAGTGTGCCTGGCTGTGTAATTACTGTAGATTGGTAGTGAAGCTATGGTTTACTTTTACCCCCTCTTTAATTTTTCCTTCTCATTGCACGAAAGAGCCTCCTCGCTTGAGCTAACACTCTCCTCGATTAGTCTGGTATTGATCTAAAAGTAAATGAGAATGGATATCATTGTGACTGGTGTAGCTACGGCTTGCTGCCGGCAATAATTCTGAGCTTAAGAATATTCTTGGCCGAACTATTTAATTTCAGCTGTGTCCTGGTGACTTTCCTCTTTTGCTTGGCTTGCAATTTCCAGTCTTATTATAGAGATATATAGTTTGCTCTGGTCTGTATTTTGAGAAGCTATTAATCCATCTCCTGGCTAGCATCATATGGAATGCTGATGTTGATATTAGAGAATGGATTATGGTCGCATACCTTATCGTAATTGCCTGTGACCACCTGACAATTAATTGACTCCTCCCATTTTGCATGAGGGACAAGAAGTCCTCGTCTGTTGCTGCCTCTCTCTTTCGCTCCTACCCCAAAATAGTGTTATTTACAAGGCTGCTAAAAGGGACTTTGTTTACACCAGGAGCTAATACTTTAATACCCAAGCATTCGCACTTACTATATTATCACAAACAATGACGACAGGCTGTTCGGAACGCTTAAGTAACCACAGTTTAAATCCACTGTCAGGTGGAATAATGCTTTGGATAGCCCTTAATGATGCTGTATGTGACAGTAAGGCCACGCGCCTTGGTTTACTCGCCCGTTTTGACACCTGATACCTCCATCTGTGCTTCATTTTGGAAGAAGAAGAAGCATAAATCTCATTGTCAATGGAAAGAATTCTTGACATGCACCACGTATTTATAGCTCCCCCTTAGCTTTGCATGTCGTGGGTAAAGTGATATGCAATCGTCCGTGCTGCAAAGACAAGCTACTAAGCAATCAGCTGTTGGAAGGCTCCACTGTCCATGCTTGTAACCCAACAAGCAGATGAGCTTGAGTCGTTGAAAATGGGCCTGTCTTGCGTACATCAATCATATCAGCAGTATGAGGGGTGAAAACAGAGGGTGGATTGAGCTCCTAACCTCTTCGGGCCTTGTGGTGTTGGGATATTTGGCGTGATAGGCAGGGCATCACTCAGAGAACCATAAATCGCCTTCCTTCGAATCTGTTTAAAAAAGAAGTCATGCTCACGTGGACAGCCGGGTGTTAAGTCCTCGATGGAAAGGAACACCGCAATCCAATCTGAGATGATGGTATAATATCGCTGATGTGTGACAAGATCTCGAGTTTCCAGTGTAGTCGGACAGGAATTTATTTGACACTAGATATTGTACATGAATGACTTCGGACAGAAATGTCCTTACAAGCATCAAGTGTGGAAGTAGTAAAACGGAGGTCATACTGTATTTTGGCTGAAATTTTACATTTGTCAATACTTCTTCACCCTCTACCATCTGTGTTTTTTTCCTATGTAGCAGAACTTCGGGAACTCTGCAGAGCTTGGCATTCTCAACTTCTTTGATGCTTGTCTTGCTCCATTTCAACAAGCTAGGCATGTTCTGTCATGTAGCTTGAATTAAAATAAAATGAAAGTTAAACTTTTCAAAATCTCTCTGTGTATTTTCATTATCAGGTGATTTTTACTTACATTTTCAAAGTAGTCTGTTAAAAATTCTTCCGTTTCAATGTTATGAGTGCGCAATGTCTCGTGTATAGAACATGAATTCGTCACTGCATACAAGGCAAGATGATGCAAGGGTTTCAGTGCTCTGAATTACCGATCACCAGGTCAGAGATGAAGCCCTAGTACCACCAAGCTGCCAGTGATGGGCTCTTGAGCAAGGCTCTTAACCTGAACTGCTCAGTTGGTTAAAAGATAAATGTAAGTCGATTTGGTAAAAGTGTCTGCCAATACCGTAAATGTTAGGTTCAATTATATGGTGGTTGAACATCAAACAAGTATCACAGAAAGTTTTTTTTTAGGCTTGCAACAATTGTATCACTTTTGTATGAACATCATACGATTTGACTTGGAGACCTGACCCTTTTCCCCCACAACACATTTTATATGTGAACAGACTATACTGCTTTCGACTCCACCTCACTTAAACCTACATCACTCTCTTCTGTCGTAGCTTCGTATTTGCATAACAAAAACATTTGCAGGTTGTTTTGAAAGGGGATTTATTAAAAAGGATTTTTTTCTTGCTGAACTACTGGTTGGTTTTTATTTTCTGCAATCCGAATGATATATGAATAGAGTTTTACATACAGTAGTGGAAAATGGAGATATTTCATCATGTGAAGGTTTTTCCTCAGGCTACCACACAAAAACATAATTTTTTTTTTCAAAACCATAACTTAACATGTCAAATAATAACCTGCATAACTTCTATATTTTGTTGTTGAGAAAAACCTTTTTTTTACAGATCCAAAAAACTAACCATTTAGCAAGCGTTTGCTTTAAACGAAAGAGACAGGTGCTAGCTTACGCGGGTGCAAGAGTGGGATATATAGTGTGTAGTGCATGTAGCCACTATACTGCAATGGTCTTGAGTGTGTGCATCTACCTATTTATCTATCAATATTTATGTATATATACATACAGTAGTGTGAAAAAATGTTTGCCCTTTTCTGATTTCCTATTTTTTTTGCATGGCCTACATGGCCCTGTTTTGCCCCTGTGTTTTGCCCCTGTGGTTTATCGCACCCGAGTTCAATTTCTCTAGCCACACCCAGGCCTGATTACTGCCACACCTGTTCTCAATCAAGAAATCACTTAAATACGACCTGCCTGACAAAGTGAAGTAGATCAAAATATCCTCAAAAGCTAGACATCATGCTGAGATCCAAAGAAATTCAGGAACAAATGAGAAAGAAAGTAATTGAAATCTCTCGGTGTGGAAAAGGTTATAAAGCCATTTCTAAAGCTTTGGGCCTCCAGCGAACCACAGTGAGAGCCGTTATCCACAAATGGCGAAAACATGGAACCTTCCCAGGAGTAGTCAGCCGACCAAAATTACCCCAAGAGCACAGTGACGACTGATCCAAGACCCACAACAACATCCAAAGAACTGCAGGCCTCACTTGTTAAGGTCAGTGTTCATGACTCCAGCATAAGAAAGAGACTGGGCCTGCATGGCAGAGTTCCAAAACGAAAACCACTGCTGAGCAAAAAGAACATCAACGCTCATCTCAATTTTGCCAGAAAACATATTGATATTCCCCAAGAATTTTGGGAACATCATACCAACAGTAAAATATGGTGGTGGCAGTGTGATTTGTCTGGGGCTGTTTTGCTGCTTCAGGACCAGGAAGACCATAAATGGAACCATGAATTCTGGTGTCTACCAAAAAATCCTGAATCCTGAAAAGGTCCGGTTCAAAAAGGTGGTTGATGCTTGAAAACCCTCCAATGTGGCTGAATTGCAACAATTCTGCAAAGATGAGTGGGCCAAAATTCCTCCACAGCGCTATAAAAGACTTGCAAGTTATCACAAACGCTTCATTGCAGTTGTTGCTGCTAAGGGTGGCCCAATCAGTTATTAGGTTTAGGGGCAATCACTTTTTCACACAGGGCCATGCATTTTTTTTTGTCCCTTAATAATAAAAACCTTCATTCTTCATTGTCTTTAACTAGTATTTAAATTTGTTCGATGATCTGAAACATTTAAGTGTGACAAACATGCAAAAAATAAGAAATCAGGAAGGGGCAAACACTTTTTCATATCACTGTATATATGGGACTCAAACCTAGGACCTTCTTGCTGTGAGGCGGATGTGTTAACCGCTACATCATTGCCCTTCTTTCTATATATAGTAGAAAATGTAAATTTCTCCACATGACCGGTTCCTTAAGCCCCCACACATATATAGTGCACTAAAAAGAGTTGATGATGATGGAGCGTATTTGCAGAGTAAATGAGGTGTTGATCGATTTTCGGAAAGCGCTGGATCAGATAACTGGCGCAACCCAAATGACTGCTGATGCCAACAGTTGTGTATTCAAACCCCCCACCACCACCACCACCAACAAAAACCCAAAAAAAAAAAAAAAAAAAAAAAAGCAACACATGTCTTACAGTTTGGCACCTTCTAAACCACAGATCCAGAACAGTAAAAGATTGCGTGTATCTCATGTACAAACCCATTTGAATAATCTGGATTAGTTGAAATGAATAGTCCGTGGTATGTGAATTGAGATACAGCCCGAGACTTAATGGTTAAAGGCTGAGGGAAGGCTGTAGTTACCCACGTGTTTGACCTCTGAACCCGTCAATCAGCTCTTCCTTCACCTGTTTTTTGCTCGATGATCAGACCTAGCGGTTTACACCAGGCACCCGGGAGACGCATTCAGCCGTCATGTGCTTGTTAGGAGGTTTTTCTCAACCCCCCCCCAACACACACACACACACACACACACACACACTTTACCCCCCAAAAGATCTCAGCAGAGCTGCTGTGAATTTTCGAGTCTCACCTCATTTACACACGTCTGAGTAGATAGCACCGAGTCACATTACGCTCTGCCAGTGAGAGAAGGGTATGCAGCTATGTTTGCTGTGCCATATACAGCTTACTCTCTCTTCTCTCCCGCGCTTGCTTGCTCTCTCTCTCTCTCTCTCTCTCTCTCTCGCTCACTCGCTCGCTCTCTCTTTCTTTCTCTACTAAATACACACACACACACTCACAGTCCCTCTCGCCTGCCTTTCTCTTTCTTGCTCTCTGCCTCTCCCTGTTACACAGACACACACACACACACTAAGGAGTCACTCGCTCGGCTTGCGTTTCCACACGCGTGTCTCTACATGTCCAGCTGATCACACAAGTCGCTCCTGATTTTCGAGAGCCAGATTTCTCCAGACTGAGTCTCAGGAAGACGGATCCATGTGTTGTGACTGAGGGACAACCCACAATTTGTATTTTTTTCTTCCTGTCTCTCTCTCTCTCTCTCTCTCTCTCTCTCTCTCTCTCTCTCTCTCTCCACAACAGTGATGGACTGACCTAGTTTTTTCCTCTGCTCTGGGTTTTCTTTTCTTTTTTTTTTTTTTTTTTGCTACTGTGGTTCAGAGGTGTACAAGACATCTGGTGACAGCCTTGCTCTCTTCTTTCCTTCATCTCTGCCTCTATTGTCCACTTGTCCTCTCTGTCTACTTCGCTCCGATCGTCTCCTGGAACTTATCCTCCCCTCTACCAGCATCCGACTGCTCTACTCTTACACATCATGCTCCTAGGTAAGTCCTGTTTTTCCCTCTTTACCTTTGCCAAACTCCGGCATCAAGAGTGTGACGAGCTGATAGATGTCTGATTGAGGAAAGCTGTAAACACATCGAGAGCTGACAACATCGCCCAGCTTTTGTTCCGACAGACTTGGATTTAATTTGTTTGCATTCAAGAACTTTTAGTGTGACAAGTTTGAGATGTTCATCACTTTTTGGGGTTTGTGTCAAACAATCATGCCGTCACTGTTGTTGGTGTTGACGCTTGTACAATTTGTACTGGGCTTCTAAGGACATCACAGATGCGGCAAGCTTTAATATTGTTATCTTGTATTACTGCAGTGCCTTGCTTGCTGCTGATTCTGTGTGTGTGTCTATGTGTATGTTTGTGTATGTCTGTGTGTGGGGTTTTGAAATAAGAAGTTGGAGTCATCAACGAAATCAGGATCAGTTGTTTATCAGTGATTTAATCTCTGTTTAATTCAGGCTGCGCTTGGTAGCTATTAAAATGATGAATCGTTGTAAATACAACCAACCTTTAATAATAAATATTAAGCATTGAGCAAAAGCAAACCTAAACAGTGACTCCTCTTTTTACTCAATATGAAAATCTTGTGAATTTGTCTTTTTTTTTTGTAATTTGACCCCATTTTGCCTGTTATTTAAGAATACTCATGTTATTTGGAGTAACAGTAATCTATCACCTCTATGCTAATTAAAAAGAACTAATGTCAAAACTAACACAAGCAGAAAAAGCAAGGATATAAACTACCTGTTATACATTCATTTCTTTAAAATTTATAAATCAATCAGTTAGTCGCTGTGCTTGTCTCGGTAACCCGGTGGAAGTCTGCAGGTCCGAACTCAATACTGTGCTGGCTAATCTGCAAATTGTTTGGATAGTGATATAAAGGGTGCTATTTATTTTTTTAAGAAACTCACTGCTTGGTTAATGACTTTTATTACAATTAATTACTGTTACTCATCATGCTTTAATACAGCTCATTCTATTAAAAAGGGGATTTAGGAAATATTTAATAATGATAATAATAATATTTTATATTAAATATAAGATACTGCACTTTTGACATCTTAGTGCCACCTGCTGATTTACTTCCCTCGTTATATCATTATCATTGACTGAATGCACACGGTACGAGTATGGTGCAGTTTTACTGCATACTCACACTGAGTACTAAAAGACCTGCATGTGTTAGATCCTGCTGATGGGTTCAAATTAGGCTCCTCTTTTCAAAAATGATGCAAAAGCTACCCAAATGAGCACCCCCTTGTGGGGATAGAGAGAGAGATTGCGGGGGGGGGGGGGGTTGTTATAGGGCGAGAGATTACGGGTGTAAGGAAGGGAGTGATGAAGAAAGAGTGAAGGTGGAGGAAAGGAATGATGGAGGGTAAGGGAGAAATGAAGGGGGGGGGGGGGGATGTATGGAGAGTGCCAGTGGGATAAAGACTGAGGATGGGAGAGAGGAAATGAAGGAGAGAGTGAGTGTGGGAGAAAGGGAATGATGTAAAGGCAGAGTAGGTAAGAATGCGAGTGATGGAGAGAGTAATTGTGGGGATGAGGAAAAATGAAGAGTGAGAGAGGAGTGATATATGGGTGAGTGAGGGTGGAAGGGTGGGTGGTATAGAGTATGTGATGAAAAGAGAGAGTGAGGGAAAAAGGTTGATGGACAGAGGGTGAGAAAGGGAGTGATGGAGGGAGAGTGAGAGTCAGGGAGAGTTGATGGAAAGAGGGAGAAGTTGATGGTGAGAGAGAAGGAAGTTGAGAGAGAGAGAGAGAGAGAGAGAGGGGTGATGAAGAGAAAAAGATTGATGGAGAGAGGGTAAGAGAGAGGTGGTCTCTCTCTTACCCTTGCAGGGTAAGTGTGGTATTAAAGTGAGGCTAAGACTTGGCAAGTGAGTCATTAAACAGGTTTAAAGAGTGATGGAGGTGGATGTGGGTGAGTGGGGAAGTAGGTGAGGAAGTAAATGAGTAAGTGAGTGAGTGGATGAATGAGTGTGTATATGGCTTTGGAAGTGAATGAGTGAGTGAGTAAGGACGTGGATGAGTGAGTAAGGAATTGAATGACTGAGTGAGGAAGGGAATCAGTAAGGGAGGGAATGAGTGAGTGAATGAATCGGTGAGTGAGGAAGTGGATGAGTGACTGAATGAATCGGTGAGTAAGTGAAAAAAATAAGGAGGTAGATAAGGAAGCTGATGAGTGGGAAGGTGAGCAAGGAAGTGTGACAGTAGTGGATAAGTAAGTAGAATGAGATGAATGAGTGAGGAAGTGAATGATTGAAAGTGTGGATGACTTAGGAAGTGGGTGAGTGTGTGAGGAAGTGGGTGAATGAGTGAATAAAGCAATCAGTAAGTGAATGAATCGTGGCGTATAAATGAGTCTCACCTTTGTCAGTCTCACAAGAATTCCAATGGGAGGAAGAAAGTGAGTGACTCAGTGAATGTGTGAATCGGTGAGTGAGTGAATGAATCTGTGAGGGAGGGAATCATTGAATGAGTCAATTAGTGAATCAGTGAGTGAGTGAATGAGGGATTTAGAATTGGAGAAAGTGATGGAGTGAGGGAGGGAATTAATTGAGGAGGAAAGTGATGGTTTTGGTTAAATTATGTAAAATAATTAAAGAAATAAAGCTAATTTCTTTTAACTTATTTCCAAAACTGCTTTTTCCCCATTTTTGGCAGATATCCAGAAGTTATTTGCACCCTGTCCCCGAGGCCTCCTCGTTATCTTGCATGCTGTGACACACGGAGGTCTGCGAACGATCATTGCCAGTCAACAAGACTCCTACTGTAAACAGAAATAAACACAGGATTTACTTTGTCCTTGTTTTGTCCAGAACTGTCTCCCCAGGCTGTCGTCAGCTTCCTCTCCACCCGGGTCTTATTATTTTTTTGCGTCTAGGTACTATATCGGGGTCCGCACTGAAAAAACATCATTAAAGTTCCTGAGCTGGTTTGTTTCTCTTCCGCCAGCAGGCAGTACTTACCTTCACACTGATGATCCATTTACATAATCAGCACTCATAAATGCTCGCCAACCTCATTAAATATTAAAGTTGTGTTGTTCCACGTCTTTGCCTTTATTGATCAGGACGGAAATTGCCATCTTTGTCCAGAAATGAGTGGAGTGTAAAAAAGAAACACAGATTTTACCAACACTCCTTCACTTAGAGTGCCAGGGACAGTGTGTGTGTCTGTCTGTGTAGGATAACTAATGCTGTACTTAAGATTCATTTTCTCCAGTCTGAACACGTCTGCAGCCCACATTTAGCCCTTGTATTCGATGTGCATGTGTAAAAATAAGCAGCTGCCTTTACCAGAAAGCAGAGTGGAACTTAGCCTCGCATTTCTGCAACATCCTGGAGGGTCCCATGATTCATTTAATGCCACACTTAAGATTTCTGGGGTTGTGATTATGTCTATATGCATTATAATCAGCAATTTGTTGGTATGCAATGCGATTGTACTGCATCAGACACTGCATGCTATTCCTCTGTCTGTGTCTTTGTACATCTTTTGTTATACTGCAGTGTTCATATCATAAGTAGATTCAGCAAGCTGCATGGGAGTCTCGTTAAAACGATTAGCACCAATGTGTCCCAAACACTCAAACATGATCTTAACTGGAAAATTCAGGCTTTAACTAAATCCCAGTCATTACTTTTTCCAAAGCACTAGAGCCTTTACCAGCACAGCCTGCCAAATTAGCTCCACGACTCCATTGTTAGTTCTCCCTTTTTAGCCAGCCTTTATTTAAATTGAATAAAAATGGAAGAAAAATAAAAACAGCATTAAAATAAAAAACCTAATTGAAATCAAAATGAAATATTTTCATCTTTTTGGGTTTTGCTACTTGTCGGGTGGGTGCTTGAGTCCATTTCATGTTCGGATTACTTATGTTTCCATGTAGTATGTAGTAAACTCTGAATGAGTAGGCCCAAAAGGCGCCGTTAGCTACAGAGTGAGAGCTTGAAGCATGCAGGGTCACCTGACCTCTCTCTGTCATGGTTAAAATATGTAAATATAAACTATAATTGTATTTTAGTTTGTTTTTCTTTGTTTTCACATAGTATATATTAAAATTCTCAATTAGTAGGTTTAAAACTCACAGCTTTACATAGTAAAACAAATTTTGGTTAAGAATTTAAACATGATTTTAAACATTTGAGATGCCGTTAAAGAGAGACCGTTACAAAAGTTACCGCTGCGCTAAGATCACACCTGTGTCTATCATAATTTAAAAATGTAAAAAAAAATTTAGAAAAATAAATAAAAAATTCTTCTTTTGCTCCCATATACTAGAACAATTATTCACCTCAGGCTCGGTAGATGATGAGCCATGTCATGGACCATTCAGTGACATCCACCGAGCCTTTGGCACATAATTGTTAATTATCCCAAGATAACAAACCAATCAAATTGTTCCATTAGCTTTGATCACAAAATAGTCATCTCTTTAAATGTTGATTTTTTTTTTTTTTTACTTTTAAAAACTTATTCATTCATTCATTTTTATTCCTAATTAGGGTCGCGGGGAGGCTGGCGCCCATCTCAGCCGACTCTGGGCGAGGACGGGGTACACCCTGGAC
>JAQMYF010000012.1:20551270-20572311 GCA_030014195.1 Neosilurus mollespiculum | reverse complement strand
CTCCACACAGAAACGCCCGAGCTGGGAATCGAACCCAGGCCCTTCTTGCTGTGAGGCGGACGTGCTAACCACTGCGCAACCGTGCCGCCTTTTAAAAACTTATTTTTTTTTATTTATAAAAGTTACACCATTCTGTAACTTAATATTGAAATCACTGTTTAGGAATGAAATTTTTACAATTTTTTTACAAAATTGTTCCTAATCATTTTTTAAATAGTGATATTAAATCTCTGTTGTTCATGTTCTTACTAAATTGACCGAACCACAACGTTAGAGCGTTTTCTAAAATCATGTGCGTAGCATAATAATATAATAGTAAATAAATCCAGAACCAGAGTTATTACAGTGTATTTAAGTCTAGTCTGGAATTCCCTGATCCTCTTACAGTGACAGAAAGCATCATTGTCAGTGCTATTATACTCATAAGTAATGTCAGCTCAACTCAGTTTTAAAAAAACGTCTTCCTTAGTAAATGACTTGTATTAATTCTGGGTAATTATGTAAAGAATTTTGGATGCATGCCGTTAAAATGTATGAAAAGCTATTATTCTAGGAGTCTACTTCGACTAACTGCAGGTGCATAATTCAAAATGACTGAAAATAATCATAAACATAGTCATTGTACAGTAATGATACAGTCATTACCGATTAGCTTTAGCATTTTGCTGTCATCATCATCATCATCATCATCATCATCAAGCACAAACCTGATCTCTTCTACCTCATCTGTAATTACAGACATTCCCCCCCACAGTGACTGTAATTGCAAACATTTGTTATAGCAAGCAGCTCTGTCAGCACCGAGAGTGATTAATGCGTGGGCCGCTCTCGTTGACCTTCGCCTAATGCTTGCTGCCATTTTTGCTTTTAAAGCATGCACAATCGTGAAGCACTTCAGTCCGCAAGGAATTTGTACCTGCCGCGCTCCGAATATGTTAGATACACTGTAGCTTTGAGCGAGATAACAATCCCCTCTGCGGGAGGATTCAGTCTGCTTTAGGCTTTTCCCCCACCGCTGAATAATAATGTCCATTAGTGTTTGATCAAGTGTAATAGCACTAAGTAGGTTTGGGAGTGAGGGAGAAAGGCCTACGCTCTGAGAGCAAGCCAAAAAATTTCCCAAACTTGAGGGATATGTTCCTTAATATATTTAAATACCAAATCAGCTAGAGTTTGACTTCACTCGATTACTTGAGGAAGAACCCAGGAGTTTGGATAGGACTTAATAAAGTAGCTATTACTGTAAAATTTGCTGCAGCAGGTCTTAGCCGGAGGCGTGAAGTGTGCATTTTGCATTCATATACTGTATATAAATATATAACTGCTGACATTTTCTACTACCTCAATCAGTGTGCCTCAATCAGAAGGAACATCTTAGCATATTACAAACCTCTTAATCCAATAGCAAATAAACTTCTATAGACTTTTACTTAAGGTGGAACAGTGACGTTGTGGTTAGCACGTCTGCCTCACAGCAAGAAGGTCCTGGGTTTGAGTCCCAGTCTCACTGAGGGTGTTTCAGTATGGCATTTCATGTTCTCTCCATGCCTGAAAGGGTTTCCTCTGGGTACTCTGGACATGGACATTAGGTTAATTGGCTTTCCAAATTGCTCCTAGGTGGGGGTGTGGGTGAGTGTGATGGGCTGGCGAGCTGTTCAGGGTGTACCCCACCATTAACCCCGTGTCAGCTGAGATAGGCTCCAGCCTGTTAATAGGTTTAAGAATTTTGGAAAATGGATGAATGAATAAAAGGGCGAAGTGATGCCAGGGATCTGGGTTTATTCCCCTGTTACGGGAAAAGCACGGGGTTTGATTTCATCCAGTGCCTTGTAAATACTCGATTAAATCAGATAGAGAAAAACAAATCATGTTAATTTAACCTAATTCACTCACATGGAACTGATGTACACATCTGAAAGTCACTTGAGAAAATTTTGGAGTGAGCATTGTGAACTGGGAAAGTAACCAAAGTGTGTGTGTTCATACTTTGATCGCTATTGGTTAGAGAACCTTATCTTTTTAGACACTTTTTTCCCAAAAAGACAAACTGAAGAACTGATTTAGTGTTCAGAATTTAGTGTTCTAGATTATTTCTTTTAAAAAAATTGTATATAAGGCAGCTTGGTGGCAAACAGATTAACATGTCCGACTCATAGCAAGAAAGTCCAGGGTTCAAGTCCCGGGCTCAGCAAGGGTATTTTTGTGTGGACTTTGCATGTGTTTGTGGGTTTCCTCCAGGTATTCCGGTTTCCTCAGACATTTCAAAGATTCCTTTGTATGTGTACAAAGATGCACTGTTTGTATTTTGATATTAGTGACCCTAATAGTAGCATTAAGCAGTTCAGCAAATGATGCTGATAATGACAATAATAATCATGATATCATGAGGGTCAAATACTTTTCCCCATTGGTGCTGAGTGCACTTGCACTTCGCAGAAAATGTTCTTATTTAGTTAATGTTTTTTCCACTTGGGAGAAAATTTTTTAAGTAAGTTTTATTACAGTTGTTTCTTTACTGATTATAAATGCAAACAATTTTGGAGCTCTGCATTTAAGCAGTGCCTTAATATTTATATTATTAGTTGAAATTAAAAGGATAGAAATGACTTGTTCCGGATGATTCGACTATGCTATTAAAACATTAACAGAAGTAATCAGCGAAGTTAAACTCATTTAAATAATATATAAAACATGCAGTCTTAAATCTATGTAAAGACTGTCAGAGCAGCTACACTGAATGAGTGTCTGTATAATTCAGTTCTAGCAAATGGAACCTTTAAAAGGCCTATAGAATTGGATCTTAACTCTCTTCTGATTTGTTTTTCAGTTCATCACTGATTATGTTCACCCGTTCTTTTAGTTATTGATTAGTTTCCTTTTTTATGTCACCTGTTTGGGTCTCGTTCTCGGGGGCAGCACAACGAAGTAGTGGTGAGCAGGTCCACCTCACAGCAAGAAGCAAGAAGGCATGCACATTAGACTAAATGACTGTTCAAATTTGCCCTAGGTGTGAGTATGTGAATGGTTGCATGTGTTTTGGCCCTGCGATGGTCTGACGAGCTGTTTAGAGTGAACCCCACCCAGTTCGCCCAGTGTTGGCTGAAATAGACTACTGCCTTGCTGAGGCTTTATGTGAGTGTGTGTGTGTGTGTGTGTGTGTGTGTGTCACAACGTTTTTTTTTTTGCTAACTTTCTTCCTAATTTATCATAACCAGTTTCCCCCAATCAAGAAGTACTTCCTCATCACACAGAGGTGCAGTCCAATGAGGTCAAAGGCAAACACATGCTTACTCTGTGGCATGAAATGTCAGCCAACCGCACTTTTTGAACTGCTACATGTGCATATTCAGGAGTGATGTTGCACACTTAGAGGATGGCATTATCTGCCCACTTGTGCGCATGAGCTCACAGACACCCACCATTGGCTGGAGTTATGTATGAGTGATAGAAGAGACTGTATGCCATTCATCCCTCCCTGAGAGCTCGACATAATAGCTCTCCTGGTCTCCCGTTCGCATTAGGCTGCATTCAACAACCGAGGCTCAAACCTGTGAACTCTCGAGTGGTAGTGGTGCACCTTGTCACTGTGATAATGGCCGATCATTGGCGTCTATGACCTCTTGTATACAAGCGGACGGATAGTGCTTTCCATTGTCACTGCATCATTCAGGAGACCACAATTGTTTTACATTCTTGCCTGTATTTTGACCCTGATTATGACTTATCCTTGTTTAGCATGGAGTTCTCGATTTCCCCAAATAAAATTTCTCACCAATTGTATCCTCTTACTACATTCAAGAGACTGAGATACAGACAAACATGACATCATAAGGATTTACATCCTTAGTCTTATTCTTCATGTTTTAAACCACTATACCTAGCCAAACGCCAAAGCGACTGCAGGAAAGACTTGTTCATTACTCTGTACGATTTTGCCTAAACCCACTCATATATATATAATCCTTTGAATGATTAAGGTTAGCACAAGGGGCGGGGTTAGCGCTCAGTTTTACTCCAATGAAATTGATCTCTCTGTATAGATGGAAGAGAGTGAGATTAGTATGTCGTTGTGCGGGTTGCAGCCTGTCAGAGCTGGAAAATGACCATTAGTGATGTGCCTGTCGAGGTGAAAAAGAAAAACCGGGAAAGAGAGTAAGAGATTTCCTGTGGCAGAGGTTCCCTTAGTCTCCATGGAAACGGCAGAGCTGAACTAACGAGCGCTGCCCCCAGTTAAAATCACTTTATGAAAGCAATTTGCGCAACCAAACTGATGTGTTCTAATACGAATACTTAAATTGAATCCGAAACGCACATGAGGAGAGGAGAAGTTCGATCACGAGTTAGCATTAAAAACTCGCCTTGTGATGAAACGCAGTCTCACAAGAAAGCAGGACTAAACGGGTGTAATCAAAATGCTGATGTTTTCCTGGCAGAGAAGAAAAACAGTTATGTTTATTAGCTATAAACCTGAAAATTGAGCATCCTGTAAGGTCCAGTGCTGGTGAAAATGAGCACTGCAGGACCCTTGAGTACGAGCATGAACCCTCAACGGCTCATCTCCGTGCATGGGTTGGATTTGGACTGATTTGTAGACTGTGTGGATAAATCTATCATACGTCAGTGTGGCATTAATGAGTGTAATGATCCCAAATTAAACTCTAATTCCCCTATCACAAGAAGCGTGATTTTCTCTGGGTTCCCTGGTGTCCCCCTACATCCAAAAACATGCACATTAGGCCAGCTAGCTGTTGAAAATCGCCTCTAAGTTTGAGTGTGAATGATTGTGTGTGTTGGCCCTGTGATGGTCCAATGAAGCAGTTCAGGATGTGCCCCACCAAATACCCTAATGGGATTAAGTGGTTTGGCAGATGAATGGATGAATGGAAGGAGTCTCCACTTTAATGTCAACGTGGATTTACTACACGGGAAGGTCTTCGTGAATCCAAACAGTGGAGTTTGTTTTGTGGATTTTTAGTCACATGACAAGCTACATTTATTTTGCATTCAAATATTAAAGGAAATCCCTGGTCATATTTTTCCATCTGTTTCATTCCAGGTTCTTTACTAGGGACAAAAAATAATAAAATTGTCTATTGTTGAGTTAAACTGCTATAATGGCTACACTGGAATCCTATGGGGCAAACATCCATATCAGAATACATCACTTCTTTTCTGACAGAGTTTTAATGCTATTATAAGTCTCTGAAAGAATCCCTACAGAGATACACTTGTCTGTTTTTTTTCAGTAACTGTAAGGAAACGGAACCAAATGACTGTTTTTATACTTCTTGTTTTACCTTTCTCTTCTCCCTGTCTCTGACGCAGTGCTCCATTCATTACTGAATTATCACACAGGGGATTTTTTTCCTGATGCTTACAAAAGCAAAAGTTGTGAAGCTCTATTTTCAGAGTTATCTCCAAATTGATTTCTGACAGGGCGGCACGGTGGCGTAGTGGTTAGCACAGCCATCTCACAGCAAGAAGGTCCTGGGTTTGAGTCCCGGGCTTGGCGAGGGTGTTTCTGTGTGGAGTTTGCATGGTCTCCTTGTGCTTGCGTGGGTTTCCCCCGGGTAGTCCAGTTTGCTAACTGACCTTTCCAAATTGCCCCTAGGTTTGAGTGGTTGTGTGTGTCTGTGTTGGCCTTGTGATGCTCTGGAGAAATGTTCAGGGTGTACCCTGAGTCACACAGTGTTGGCTGAGATATCCCAATAGGGTTAAGTCATTTAGCAAATGAGAAGGAGGGAGAGAGAGAGAGAGAGAGAGAGAGAGAGAGATTTGAAATTACTGGAAATAGACTAAATTTTTTTTCTGTATACGAACAAAGCCTAACAGTATTTAATCTATCCATTTAACAATCAATCAATTATCTATACCACTGTCGCAAGCCATTTTGTTTTTAAGCATTATCCAGAGTTTTCAGTGGGGATATTTAACAATCATGCAGTGAAACTGAGGAGGATGTTGCTGAATATTCCCCGAGATGAAACAGTATCTAAATCTCTTGACCTGGATCTGCATGGATGATTGTATTTTTAAAATTGGAGATTACTTTATAAATATTTTTGTCACGCCGCTTATAAAAAGCCACAGCACTGCATCATATTTGAACATTTGTGAGCGATAAAACTCACAGTTTTGCCGTTTTGTCATTCAAAGTTCAGACTGTGTGAAAAGTCATTATTTCTGTGTGGGATGTTTTTACTCTCATGTGGTCGTTAAATAATGATCTCAGAGCTGAGAGATAAAGTGCAGCCGTGACGTGACTGCTGTTAATAATACCATTTCCTCATTTTAGCTATTATTTTTCCATGGAAAAAGAGATCAATGCTTGGTTTTTTTGCTCTCTGTCCATTGTGCTTTCATGGGTCATGTTAAAGTTCATCTGGATTCACCTTTTCATCCTCTTTTGATCTGACAGAGCAGCTCAGATTACAGGTGATAGAGTCGATCTGTTTCTTCAGCCTGAACAAAGAGAATTATATCTTACTAGAGTATAATAACATGGTAGTGATAATTGGACTGAAGGAAAAACAGTGTGATATTATCCAAAGGAACAACAGAAAATGTTCAGTGTCAAGGATAAAAATCCACACTGACTGTGTTTTTTTTTCTTTCTTTTTTTTTTTTAATAAAGAAAAAAAAAATGACATCAGAACAGACAAAATTTAACACACGTTTCTTCATTTATATCCTGCAATATTAAGACATTCGGGTATTTTTTCTGAGATGTTTTTTTACTAGGGCAGCATGATGGCATAGTAGTTAGTACATCTGCCTCACAGCAAGAGGGTTTTTGGTTCAAGTCCTGTGGTTCTGTGTGCGGTTGGCATATCCTTGTGTAGGTTTCCTCCCAGTACTCTGTTTTCCTTCCACAGTCTAAAGACATGCACGCTAGGCTAATTGGCAGGGTGTACCCTGCCTTCGCCCAGAGTCTACTGAGGTAGGCTCCAGCCTTCCTGTGACCCAAATAGGATTAAGCAGTTCGGCAAATGAGTGAGAAAGAGAGAAGAATTTTTTGTATTTCTGACGAATTGGAATCAAGTATTCAAATGAGCTATGTAATAAAGCTCTTATAGGTATTCTAGTATATTTTGGGTTTTTTTTCTTGTGTGTCTTGTTTCTCTAAAACCATCTAAGCATTTTTTTTTCTTTTAACAATTTCTTATACATTACTTGTACACATTGTACTTTAAATCAGTCATGTTTCCAGGAAGCATAATGTAAGTTAAACTGTGGTGAAAGATTGATTATTCATCTCCTCACCCTGGCCCTGAGAGAACCCTCGATGTGGGAAGTGTGAAGCTGTGGAAGGGAAACCTGCTTGCGCTTACGGTATTGCAGTTGGTTAGAGGAGGAGTGAGCTGTGACAGATCTGTGGTTAACTAGTGACTAAGTTTAGCCGGTGTGGTATGGATCCCAGTTGTTCAGATTAAGACATTACAGTGAAGGGCTTTCAGTTTGAGATGTATTTATAGTACTGTGCATGTCTTGGGTTCATGCAAAGAAATGCTTTGAAGTAAAGATGATTTGAAATTCTTTTTTCTTTTTTTAAATTGAAGTTGTTCTATGTAAAAGAAAAGCACTATAATGTGCATTCAACTTTATCAAACTGGATATTTGGTGTGACGACCCTTTGCTTCTTATCCGAGTATTAAATCTCAGGGCATCTCAGTTTGTGCAGTTTTATAAGAAAATGTAAAAGCAGACACATATCTTGTGATAACTTTGACCTTGACTTCACACTTGCTTGCTTTTTTTTCCCCCTTGCAAAACCCAGCAACCTTCATTATGCTTTTTTGTGGTTGCTTACACACACACACACACACACACCCACACACACACACACACACACACACATATATATATATATATATATATATATATATATATATAAATTTTTGTTTTGCTTTTATTCTTCTGCAACTTTTTTTTTTAAAGGGAAGTAATGTTTACAATTACAAAATATGTATAAATAATGTATATAATGTGTATATATCATTTCTAGTAAACAATAACTGAGTTGAGGTGGATATAGCAACAGACAGGCTTCGATGGGTTGAACAAAATAATCAAAAAGCAGAGGCCGAGGTCAGACATAGACTAGACTAGTAATACAAACGGCTGGACAACAAAAAGAAATAAAGTGGAGCAGAGCAACTAGAAACTGTAAAATACATGATGAACAAGAGCTTGTTCGGCGGCATGGTGGCGTAATGATTAGCATGTCTGCCTCACAGCAAGAAAGCCCTGGGTTCGTTTTCTTTCTGTGCTTATGTGGGTTTCCTCCTCCGGTGCGTGTGAGGGTGTGTGTGTGTGTTGCCCTACGATGGACTTGTGAGCTGTTCAGGGTGTACCCCACCTTCGCCCAGTGTCGGCTTCCAGCCTCTCCTTGACTCTAATAGTAGGATTAAGCGGTTCATCGAGTGAGTGAGTGAGTGTATTGTCTGTTGGTCTCATACCAATTCCTATTAAATCATTTAGCTACTTGAGGGATGTCCCATGTAATAGATGGACCATCTAGCAGTGCTTTACTGGGGGCCAGATTTCGTGTTCCTCTGTCCGTCTGTCTTTTCATTAATTATGTCAGTGTTTAATTCTTAATTCAATTCTAGGCTATAGTCTATTGTCTATGGGTGCAGTCATGTTGGTGTCATCAACCTGGTCTTTTTAGCATGAATTCCAATATGATCTCTTAATTCATGCACATGCGCTCAGTACATGTTCCTAATTTTTATTTTAATATACGTGCTCAAAGCCATTAAGAATGCAGACACATCAGACACTCTGTTTTTCCCCTTGAAAGTCAAAGACTGCTGCTACTAATGTCATTCTTGTTGTTTGTCGAACAGATGTCGCAGATTTACAAGCGGCCACCTTTGGAGCACCATGTTCCCCACTTTTGTTATCGTTAATTCTCTTTTATTCTCCCTTTGTGACTTTTTACCACACTTTGCTGTTGACATTGAATGGTTTTCATTAATTTGATAACGTCTTCTAAAACACTTTAATTATTTCCAGTGATGCAGAGGTAATTACGGACATAAACAGGATTTAAGAACGAGGTTTGAGTCTGTTTTGTTTTGCAGTCTTTTTTAATATTTCTCCCATTTGGCTCTTGTTAGCAAAGCCACATTTGGTGAGGTATTGGCAAGCTGTCAGAGAGATCCTTCTGAGGGTGCGCTTTGGGCCGAGGTGCGTTGGCACAAAGTGTCTTATCTCCTGTTTAGTCTCGGATTTCTTTTTTGGTGTTTGTAGCTGCCAAGCTTTGTTTTTTTTTTTTTTTTTTTTTTTTTTTTTTTTTTTTTTTTTTTTTTTTTTTTGTCTGAAAGCTTTGCTGCGCAAGCATGCTGGTTTCTTCTCTCTCTCCCATCTCTCTGTTATGAAATGATATCCAGGGTGTCTTTCTTTTTTAAATCCTCTTTTAGCCCTGACAAGGGCATTTCAGTAAAGAAAAAGCAGGTGCAGTGGAAGCAGGTGACGGATCTCTCTGATGTGGTTTAGCCTCCCTGGAACCCCCCCTCATCCCTCCCTCACCAGGACAGACGGTGTTTGGGATAAGTCGTGGCGTTTGCACCTGCTCTTCGATCCTGCTTGACAGGTGTGGCAAATCTCCTACTGAGCCGTGACTCGTAAACACGAATGCTGCGGCCTTTGATTCCTCCTCCTTCCTCCTCCATTTCTTCTTCTCCTTCTTCCTCCCACTTTTCATGCAGGTGGATTGAGTCACAAGGCTTGTGAGTCACTCGTGAATACTCATATAGATGCAACAAGAGAGGGCATCAGCAGCTTCGAGAGCCACCACCCACTCTGTGCTGAGGTGGATGGAGAGAGAAATAGAGAGAGAGAGAGAGAGAGAAAGATCTAAGCCACAACAGCATGTAATAGATCTGCTTCCTTGCACCTCTCTACAACGTTTCTATTTACACAACTGCTTTCACTTTAAAACACCCACCTCCAGCCTGGAAAACACAAATTTTTTTTGCATGTACTCTGAGAGCCACCACTGCAATGGAGTCCTTAAGGATCCTTTAGAAAGTTCACTTCATAAAGGACACTCAACATCTTCAGTGCACATCTACGCATGCGTTCTGAATAATGAAGCGGTACGTTGTCAATAAGCCACTGAATCGCTCAGAGTAGTAATAAAACAGTTTGTTCCAAGCGGAGACCTGGCACAGGATTTTCAGGCATTGCCTTTGTGTGTATTCGGCTCATATATCCAGGTCTGCTTTTGCTTCAGTGCTAATTAGCTTTTACTGTTCTTCTGGGATTTGTTTCCACTCTGGATGGTTTTAGTCATTTTTGTTTTTATGAATAGCTGTAGTAAATGCCATAAATGTGACATTGTTTTTTTTAATGGTGACATTACTTCTTATACACTACATTGTCCCATTACTGCAAAATACTGTACATTTAACAGTTATTCAACAAAATCAAGTAGTACATCATCTGATATCTGGCATGGCATGTAGCATCTGGATGGGTATATCAACAACCATTGGATTGTGAGAAATATATATAATATAAATTATATCATACAAGATAATTTCCGATTTATGGGCCACATGTCTCATGGACCTTGTTAGCTAAATAAACCGAAACTAACCGTCAAACTGACAGCAACAGCCAACAGAAACTGTTCGTTGATAGTTACACAATTTGTTTCCTTTGGTGAATTTTTCTTTCCTTGCTACTTACATAACAGGTATAACATAATTTGTAACATAACATAATCTGTCTCGGAGGGATCAGTAAAATGGATGCTGAAAAGTGTTTAGAAACTTAGTGAAAGCCTGCGTAAGTGTTACCTAAAGTAAAAAGAAACTCAGTGAAAAGCATATCAGTTCAAGGTAACAACAGTTAACGCTTGAGGTAAGTTGTCTTGTGCATGCTGAAAATGAAGTTGTGGGAACTATAAGCACAAAAAAAGTGTGTTGTTTTTTTTGTTGTTGTTGTATTTTCAAGTAGACTAGGTTTGGCAACTCGCTTCACCATTTTTTTTTCTCTACTTGCAGTACATGAGCTGATATCCAAGTAGTATAGGATAAATTAAATTCAACTTCTGTTAGTTCCTGTGTCAGAGAAAGATGTTTAATCCTCTTGAGTGTAAGGAAGATCATATACTAACAGTCGCAAATTTCATTATTCTGTCACATTTTTCATTTCTTATTTACTCTCACGCTTTCTATCGAATCTGCTACGATTGTGTCACAATTTGCCCTTCATACTTTCCACACTATCTGACTCAATTTCTCTTTCATTGCCCTTGTATGGTCAGCTTTTTCTGTTTCTGCATCACCATGACAGTGTCCCTGTTACCATGATTACCATGACCATCTTGCTCATTATCCCTCATCAGCCTGTATGTTTATCAGGGCTGGAGTCATATGACCTACCCACAGGTCCAAGTAGAATTAAAGCCCATGATATGTTGACAAGGTCATTAAAGGCATATTAAGGGGAAAATATAGTCTGAACATAAACATCAGCTGTAAAGGCACCCAAGATGTCTTTAAAACATTAGGCTAGAACACATTTAAGATGTAACTCTGATCACTTTGCCCTCTAGCCTGCATTCGAGCCAGATGTTGTATAGCCATAAATGCATCCTTGTCTCTGACTGAAATTGGCAAACCTTTACTCTTTCTGTTATTAAGTATGTGGTCCATGACTGATGAATTGCTACCATTAAGGCAAATAAATTAGTAGCAATAAAGAAAGCAAAAACCCTACAAGAAACAAAGCAGGATGTTCGCAGTCATGTGCTATAATCTAGTTTGCATATAAATGCAATGTGCCTAAAATCGTATCACAACACACACAAATGAACAGGTCCTCTCCAAAATCCTCTCTTGTTGAAACCTAAATTAAATCCAAAGTCCCTGAAGGGCTACACAAGTTGAGTCTCCAATCACATCTTTGTACAGTTTCACAGGAGAATAATGTCATGGGAGAAATGGTAATAAATGCTGAAGAATTTAGTGTTTCTCTGACGTCCTTGGAAAACTCTTCACATAGTGAAAATTTTGACATTTTACTTTCACAGCATTCAGCAGACACCCTTATCTAGAGTAACTTACATTTTTATCGCATTTAAACAACATTTGGTAAAATACCTTGCCTGTTTATGGCCTCTTATGTAAGCGATGTCAAAGTTTGCCTTTGCCTTTCGTTATATCTACTTCTTTTGGTTGAAGTTTGGTTGAAACATAATCCCACTTAAGACATTTTTGCCAGAATTCACCATAAAAACATTTCTGACAGTTTTTCCCAGAACACCACACAAATACACCAATCAGCCATAACATTAACACCACCTGACTGATCTACAGCTGGTCAGCACCATATGCAGCAAGTGGCAATACACTGTGTGTTCTGACTCCTTTCTATCATATCCAGCAATAGCAGTTTCAGCAGTTGGTGCTACAGTAGCTCTTCTGTGGAAAAAGACATACTAGCCTCCGCTCCATGTACGCATCAGGGAGCCTTAGGCATTCATGACAGTCTTGCCAGTTCACTGGTTGTCCTTCCATGGTCTACCTGTTGTAGTTACCAGGAACACCACACAAGACATGACATTTTTGAAGATGAGTAGACTCACATTGTGGTTCTTTTCAAAGTTACTCAGATCCTTATACTTGCTTTTAATGTTTGTAAAGTCATGGCTGATCAGGTGTATGTATAGTGTAAACAATTTAAGTTTGTGTTAAGTATTGGGTGTGTTGGGACTGTGAAACTACACAAGCCATTCATTTTTTGTCTTGGGCCAATATCCAATATGGCCACCATAGCTGCAATGCTGAATTTGCATTTCACGCACTCAACATTTTTGGTATGGATGTTGTGACTGTGTAACTACACAAACCAATCAATTTTTGTCATGGTTTAATATCCAAATTGACCACCTTGAATTAGCATTTTGTGCACTAGCTCAAAAAAGCCATCATACCTTTTATAATGTGGCACATGGTGTTTTGCCTGCTTTGCGGGGCTATATTTCACTGAATGATAATGCTATTTAAAAATGTGTACAAAAATAAATGTAAATTATTAATATATGCCCTGCGATGGCCTGGCAAGCTGTCCAGAGTGTTCTCTGCCCTTGCCCAGAGTCATTTGAGATGGGCACTAGCCTCCCCCAACCCTAATTAGGATTAAGCGGTTCAGAAAGTGAATGAAGGATTAATTAATATATACTGAATCGCATACGTGTATCGGACATTCTGGACAAACCCAACTGATGATGAGAATAGTGCACATTAAACCAGAGAGCATGACTAATTTGGACTCTTGATGGAAGGATGCACACCCTCCCGCCTTTGTACACTGGGTGAGAGAAAATAAAACACTCCCGAAGAGGCTCTATGAAGACCTATTATAAAATGTGCAATCCCTTCCTGGACTACCTTAAGGAAAGGATTGACCTACCCGCAGTTCCTTGACCATTGTTCTGAAGCCATGTCTACCCATTTTGAACACCCTTTTCCTTCCTTTTTTCGGTTGCATTTGGCTCCCTTACATTTCATACAGCCTACTTGCTTAATTTCTTATCTATTTGTTGTTATTATTATTATTATTTTATGTTTTATTGTAATTTATTTATTTATTTATTTTTCCTTTTAGTCTTACACTTCAGTGGGGTACTGCTTTTGATGGTGTATTGTACACCGTCATTTCTTTCCTTGTATTGTATTTGGTTTGGACTGTGGCTCTTTCAGGATGGTGTCTTTGTATTTGTTTTTTCTTTTTTTTCCTTTTTATTTATTTCCTTTTCCTCTTGTTTGTATTTGTTTTGATAAAACTTCAATAAATGGAATTGAAATAATAATAATAATAATAATAATAATTTGGACTCTTGGCCATGAATAGCTTTGGCAATTGTCACAAATTCTCCATTCAGAGATGAACTCTGGTCCACCGTATTCCTTGTTCCTGTGATTCCTTGAACAAAGTGTTACTTGCTATTCAGTCTGCACTGGTGAATTTAGCAGTTATGCCCAATGTATTTATTATTTGAATGTAGGAGAACAATAATTTCAATGGCTTAGGCGGGTTACTGCGATCATCTTCCTGCCTTCGTGTATTAAGGAATGAGGGGACAAAGTGACCTCTGACAACCTAATGTGACAAGTTCAGCTACTGAAATTATTTATAATTAGAAATTTAGGTTCTATATCCATGTTAGTCCTGTTTCGGGACAATAAAAACTGTACTGACTTCATCAGTGAGAGATATATTTCTGTTATAATGTGCTTGTGTTCTTAACACTGTTTCACCCATTGTTTAGCTTGGCCAGATTGTTAGTACAGCCGCCAATGGTGCAAGTTCTCTTGGAATTCTGTCATGACATTTTCACACTCCATACAGGTATACTACAACGTGTAAATAATTATAAATATTTTTGTTGTTTCCCTGCCACATTTGACTCTTTCCCTAGTGGTTAGAACGCTCAAACACAAACTACAGTTAAATGAATGTAAATTATTGTGAAAATGAAATGCTATATGAATGAACAGTAATTTAATTTGTAACTCTACAGCATGCTCCAGTTTACATTAGGTTTGGTTTGATGTGAATTGCCAACAATCTGATACTAATATGAATCCAGAGGGCTATGCTAATGTGTGTTCTGATGACAACACACCACTCAGATTATCCTATTCCTGCAGTGCTTGGGTTACTGGATCCAAGCATAACGTAGATCCCAGTAATGCTTTCATCTTGTAGTGCTACACATTCTAGCAGGCCATGCTAAAATGTCTGATGATGACTCACATTTCACATAAAACAAAAACATTCCAACTAAAAATAGGCCCAGCCTAGCATTTAAAAAGCTAATGTGTAAAGGACACTGCAGGAAAGCTGCTGAGCTACTGCTGCCATTATAAAGAGATTTACATGTCATTTAATAAGTGACAAAATTAAAGGGTTGTAATTTTTTTCTTTTACTGTACCACCATTAGATTTAATTTATCATTGATGCTTAAGTGATGTGTGAAAAGCCTTTGCAGCAAGGGTTGGTTTTAAGGAAAGGCGTTATAAAGACATATCAGTATACGGTACATAACAATTACTTGCTGGCTAAGGTGGATATCATTGAGTTGCACAATTGTTTTAGTAGAGAGTATGCAGGAACTTAAACATAAAACTAAATAAAATGTAAAAAAAAAAATTAAGGTTTATTTTAACTTTTTTAAAGCTTGACAGCTGCTCCATTGCATCTTTTAAACCCCATTCAAAGTTTTTGCATATGCTACACAGGAACATGAGAAAAACAAACTAAAATAAGGTTTTAATGGTTTATTTTTACATTTTCAAAGTGTGACAATCTGTCTTTTGAAACTTAGTTTGAGAAAAGTGCATTTTGATTCAAGCATTAAGCTGCGTTTGTGAGGTGGATACTGTCCAATAGCATATACTACACTGAAACATGCACCTGCTTGTGCGTTCGCACAGAGCTCACCTAAGTCTTCATTTAAAAATAAAAGAAATAAACCATAAAAAACTGTTTTTTAATCTGTTTTTGGCTTATGATTTCACGTAGTATTCAGTATGCGAGTACAGTTATATGCCTCAGACTCTGTGGATATTGCTGACTTAAATAATCCTATTCATATGACATCCACATCACCTTTGGTGCTGAATTGGTAATTGTATGGCGCTGTGCATGAGGCTGAAAACCTACAGTTTCATAAAAATGCGAAAATTGAATGCTGAAAACTGAATACAATAGTAATTTTCTGATCAAAGAACCAAACTCCTGGTTGTACATCTTCTATTAATCAGAAAATTGCACTGAGAAAAATAAACAACTAAAATTTTGGGAGCATGTGGGCTATCAGGATCATGCATCGAGCCATTGAATTATCCTGAAATAGTGAACCAATCAGATCATGCCCTTCTTATGTAATACATAGCAGATACATACATATACACAGAGCAGCATGGTGATGTAGTGTTTAGCACATCTGCCTCACAGCAAGAAGGTCCTGGGTTCGATTCCGGGCCATAACTCGGAAACCATTTGAGATTTCTTTATCAAACTTAACTTCTACAAGGCAGTGTAGTTGTGCCTTTTGATATTTAGAGATTTCTGCAATTCATAGTTTCTGGTATGTGAAGGCCAGAGGGATATGTCATCTCATGTTTACTTGTTTTTCTAGGTCTCAGGTACTTTTAGAAAACTCTGCAATATTTGTTCAGCTGAACCATAACCGCAAGATATTACCATTTCTGTAAACTAGAAACCACATGCCATCATTTTAGTGGCTCCGTAGCCTCCGTTAATGTGACCAAAATCATCAAGAATTGCATTTGGGATTTTTATGTCTCAAGTTTTCGAGATAGTCTCTCATTCCTGTGTAATTTGGTTTGCCCTGTTTGTCATATAACATTTATTAGAAGGTGCATGCAGACTCCGTTTAGCGAAATTGTTTAAAAATCCCACACAGGCTCTGTTGTGTCCCTCATTCTCTTCAAGCTCGGGAGCTGCTGTACAAATCTGCATTTCAATTGAATTTTGCCACATTATTAGATTTGCTTGAAATAGCGACGGTTGCGAGCGTACCGCAGACGTGAATTCTTCTCATGCATGTTTAACGAAGACATGCTGTGTCTCATTAGACTGAGTCCTACCTGGGCCGGCTGACATCTCTGCCTCTCCCTTTCTTATTTTGTTGACCCAGACGAGGAATGCACCTCAATTACGGCTGCTGTTTGTTTTGTAACCCTGTCTGTGATGAACATGACTTTGGAAAAGCCTCTTAGGCTTGTTAATAAGCAGGGTGTTTTCAATAACACGCGGATTTACACGCCTGAGGAAAGAACGTGCTTTTGTAAATGAGTCGTGCTTGATTTGGAACCGTAATTAACACAGAAAATGAGATGAGAGCAGATGTTCAGAACAGGTGAAATCCTTTGCTGGTGCTTTTTTTATATGTGTTGTTTTGCTAGGACATGATCAGTTAATGAGTAGGTGAAAAGCGACGCGAGAAAGACCTAAAAATGCTAAAGTTTCACCTTAACTTCAGTGAAAAAGTCATTTACAGTTAATGTGTTCTTATTGGAAAGTGAGACATTTTACGAAACATCCTCTACCACACCACCACAAGAAAATTTATTCTAGGAGCAAAATGTTTATACAGTGTTATCTTGGTGGCAAAGTATCTTCTGTACTGCACTTCCACTGTATATTGTCAGAAAAAAAGGATACTAAATTGCCCCATTCCTTGTTGCTGGGTTTGTATCCCTGATCATACAACAGAAATACATCAGACCATTGGACGAATTCTTATGTGGGTTGTACGAAACTCACCTGTTGTGTGATGGGAAATGCTCTCACAGACCATTGAGGAATTTTGAGCGTGCTCAATTTTTATTTTTTATTTTTTATCATCTTGTAGATAATTCTCAATGCCAGATCCATTTTCTAGATCTGTTATGCAATGCCCTACAACATCGTATGGCATTGTTATCATATACTTACGAATTTCATTCACATCTTGATTCAAGTGATGTGCTCAGAATCTTAATTAATTAATTAATTAATTTATTTATTATTATTATTTTTTTTACAGTAGGTCTGTAATGTAAACTCAAACGTTAAATCCACAGCATTTTTAGTGTTACAATGTTGACAGTGTTAGTTTGAAACGTATGGCGGTAGAACATCAACCGTATGATTGATGTTCTACCGCCATACGGTTGATGTTCTACCGCCATCAAACGTATGATTGATGAGCCTTTTGACCCATTTCCTCAGGACAGATGTAAAACATACATTTTATACAGTATGTGAACCCAACTATGCAGTTTTCAAATCCACCTCACCCACACCTACATCAGTCCCTTCTGTCGTAACTGCACTAAATACAGCAAAAGAAATTGGAGGTTGTGTGTAAAGGGCGCTTTAGTACTGTTAGCTTAATTTCATCCTGATTGCAGCCAACGCTCCTCTCTCTGCTGTGTTCATGATGCTTTTGGCATTAGTGGACACTACATGACATAAATGAAGTAGGCAACTACAAGTTTCTTTGTTAAAACTTTATTTAAAGCACCTGCAATGCATTTTTAAAAATATAAAGCATGTGATGAAGAAAAATAATGAATTGTAAGTACCTGTTTGGTAATATAATAAAATTATTCAAATCCATTTGTGCCTTTCGTGTTGATCCATTGTTTGACCAGGCAGTTTACACGACATGTTTATCTCAGTCTTTAATTAAAATAATTGTGTGTTACAAATATATTTTTTTCCTCTATTGTAGCACACAAAGGCATGGCTTGAACAGCACCAAAAATTAGTTTCCTCAGGCATTCTGTTGGGCTTAAAACATCTGCTTAAATCCCTATTGGTTGCCACTGAACCGTGTCATATCTTATTTCCATAAATGTAAATTGATTTCAACACTTCTGACTTGTCCACCGCTCAAAACACGCCACTAGCATTCATGATGCTTCTCACTGCTGGAAGACTGTGGTTTACATAGAAATAGATTTAATTTGGTCTTGGTGTGAACACACTATTACACTTTGTTTGCCTGCTAGTTTAAAGCTTTAATCCAAAAACTAACTAGAAGCAGTGTGTAAAGCTTCGCGTTTGCGAGGTCCCGGGGCGGTAGTGCCATTCTCTGTGACATCTTCACAGACCACTCAGTAGGTGATGTCATAGCATGTGTAGATCATGTGGCACACTGGCAGGACATTTTGACAGAGGGATACAGTGTTTGGTCCCCTCTGGAGCACCACTAAATGGTCCTGGTCTCTAATTTTGGGATGTCTCACAATTTTGCAACTTAAATCATTTTTAATGATTCCCACAAGGCAGCACGGTGGCATAGTGGTTAGCACGTCCACCTCACAGAAAGAAGGTCCTGGGTTTGATTCCTGTGCTTGTGTAGGTGGCCTCCAGGTGTTCCGGTTTCCTCCCAATATCCAAAGGCACGCACATTAGGCTAACTGGCTGTTCCATATTGCCCCTAGGTGTGAGTATGAATGGTTGTGTGTGTCTCCCTGTGATGGTCTGGCAAGCTGCTCAGGGTGTACCCCACCTTTACCCAGTGTCAGCTGAGTCAAACTCGTATTCCTAATCCTAGTGTCATTAAGCAGTTCAGCAAATGGATGAGTTAGTGAGTCATTCTTACAAGTTAAGGCTACATTTGATGCTAAAAATAAGAGTACTTCAATACGTAATTGAACATAAGTTATGACTAAACAGTTTGGCAAGTGAGTGAGAAAAAACATAAGAGTACTTCAATACTTAATTAAAGAATGAGAAATGACTACATGATGCAAGCTCATAGCAATCCAAATGTTGTATACATATAAACTATGAAGTTATCTGGATCATAGATAGAACTCATATTTATTTATTTAGTACTGTATGCTAGTTTTGTACATTCTGCTTATTAGTTAACAAACTGCGCTTAGTGCAGGCACTTTCCAAAGACTGGTATGTTAAAATGATAGTTTGGTCCAAAATGGTGTAAGAACACTATTCCCAATGAGAAACTTTTCAGTCAAGTCGAAACTGCCTCACTTTTTATGTGCTAAAGATACTTTTAAATGGATTTCCTCCAAGCTGTCAACTATTTATATTCTCATTCAAGTGATATTATATGGACAACGTGATGTATGAACATATGGCGGCAACCATCGCTTGCATTCACAGGACCATCACTACCACAATAATAAATTTTTGTCAGCAGTGATGTTTGTAAAAAATGTTTTTGTCACCACCTGTGGTTTCATTAATATGGCGAAACAAGAGCGTGATGATTTAGTGGTAAACATTGCATGTTGGCGAGCAGCAAGAGGACGTGAGAGCACTTGGAACAGCAGCTCTGTTACAAAGCCAGGTGATTCACGGTGTATTAGATCGAGCTATTCCTGGGCGCTTCACTTTAAGTAACAGCAGTGGGTGCAACTTGATCTTCCTGGCCTGTCATCGTCCGCATGATGAAGATCTCGGATTTTCTGGGAGTGCAGTCCAACCAATTTAGCAGCATACACCAGGTGTGATGACACTTGGCACACTTTTCATTTTTTAAAATAAGTGTTTTAAAAAACAAAGATTAGATCTTTGATTTTCACTTATGCCAAATTTGTAATCTGTTGTGTAATAAAGCTTTTAAAGTTGCCCTTTTTGGGGAAATATGCTAGCAAAGACAATGGGAGGGGTTAGCAAAGAGAACGGGAGGGGTTAGGGATGAGAATGGCCATAACAAATGAATCGACCACAAAATATTTCATCTTTGCTCTCAGAGGTCATCATGTGGTGCAGTGACATTTTGGAGCCATCATTTTGAGCACATTGATGCCCTGTCTTTGACCGACACTTCAACTGACATTCTTTTTCTGCACCATAGATGAGCTGCACAAAAACAGCAGTGAAAGTGCGTGTGGTGGGGGGGTGTAGGTGTAATAAGGTGATTGAAACGAATATCCATCTCCCAGGTTGAAAATCATGCAAAAAAAATAAAAATAAATCAAAGATGCATTGAGACAGATTCTGTTAATAAAGTGCATTAAAAAACAAACAAACAAAAAAAAAAGGACTAGCTCCTGTGGTCCATGTACTGCAGTGTTGCATACCTGAGAATTGCTGCCTCAGAACATCTGGAGAGAATTTTTTTTTATTAGTTTACGCACTCATTTGCCAAACTGCTTAGTCAAACTAGGGGTGTGGCGAGGCTGGAGCCTATCTCAGCTGACACACTGGGTGCAGGACCTGGACAGCTCGCCAGACCATTGCATGGACAACACACACACCAGTAATTCACACTCATTTCTATACCTATGTGCATGTCTTTTGCTGTGGATGCAAACCAGGATGCCCAGAGAAAACTCAAGCAAGCACAGAGAGGCCCAACCCTGGGATTCGAACCCAGGACATTCTTGCTTTGAGGCAGATGTGATATATATATATATATAATATATATAAAATTGTAGTACTGTTTTTTTTTCCCCACATACAATATACTTAGCTCTACTTCGACGTATCGAGCACTGTTTTACGGAAAATCGACTCAAGATCTTATATA
>JAQMYF010000012.1:20462764-20488256 GCA_030014195.1 Neosilurus mollespiculum | reverse complement strand
AAACAAATATCAAAGCAGCATGTGATGATTTCTTAAATACTGGCCTGTAGGTCAAAAGTTTGCGTAGTTTCGCATACATTTCAGCAATGTGTTTTGCATCCATGCAGTACAGTGTAACCTGTGTTTTGTGAAAATGCCCAAATCAGGCACGTGCGGTAAGTACAGACACTGTCCAGACGGTATGAGCAGTACCTTGGGCTGACCAGATTTGTCAAATGTCAAAATGCCACAGACGACGGAATAGAACGTGCCATCCGCATGCTGAATGCCGCAATGATAATCAGAGCTGTGGCAGCTGCATTGATGTTCATTATGCCACCATCAGCCGTCTAAGACGTCGTTTCCTGCAGTTTGGGACAACGGTCAATTGACTGCATGCTCGCTGATCATGTGAAACTGTCTGCAGCACCTGCGCAATCGGCTAAGACCGGCAACAACTGTCCATTTGGTGCCATCCATGAGAAGGAGATGTGCCTTAAGAAATGCAAGAGGTGGACACACCAGGTACTGACTATGTGAAATTCAGACAACGACCCTACTGGTGCTGTTTTGAGTGTCTGTGGTCAACCGGAGAGCATTTTGTTTAGTTTACATTTAATGAAAACTCTGGTTAAATGATGCCTGGATGTGTATGTACCAATATGATTTCTTTGCAGGAACATAATAAATTTATATTGTGCGTTTTGTTACATGGTGCTCGGTTCGAGTGCTGGGCTTGGCAAGGGCATTTCTGTGTGGAGTCTGCATGTTCTCCTTGTGCTTGAGTGGGTTTTCTCCGGGTACTCCAGTTTCCTTCCACAGTCCAAAGACATGCACATTAGGTTAATTTGCTGTTCCAAATTGTCCCTTGGTGTGTTTGAATGGTTGTGCAGGCATGGGCACTGCGATGAAGTACTTAGCCGTTGAGGGTGTACACCGTCTTCACCAAGAGTCAGCTAAGATAGGCAAATAAAGTAATGTATGAATTAATGATATGACCAGTGTGTGCATGGCACAACAGTGTAGTGGGTGGCACTGTCACCTCACAGCAAGAAGATTCTAGGTTCAACCTCATGGCTGACTGGGGCCTTTCTGTGTGGAGTTTGCATGACCTCCTCATACTTGTGTGGGTTTCCTCAGGGGAACTCAAGATTTCTTTTCACAGTGCAAAGTTATGAACATTAGGACAAATGGCTACTCATTGGTGTGAAGGGTTTTTCACGTCTGTGTTAGCTGTGCAGCAAATTGACAATGGGGTTAGGGTGTAGCCTGCCTCTCGCCCAAAAAATTGGCTTCAGTGACCCTAAAGGATAAACGGCAGAGATAATTGATGGATGGATGAGGTGGATCACCAGTGATCTGTTTTGTTTATGTAATTATGACTGAAAGTGTTTAATAAAACCATGCTATAACTTTTAATTAGCAAAATAACTTACCTAATCAGCAATGCTAGAGTTCTCTTTATTTATTTGAATAAGTGTGATCACTCGGGGTGTAAAGGAAATCTTAACTGCAGTGTTCAATCTGTTCCTGAAACCTACTGAACCTCGCTGTTGTGCTTTTATGTGCTGCCTCACTGGGAGAATTTGCTAAGCCGAATATGAGACGTTTGTTTGGTAAAGACTTTACGACTGCTGTGTAATGACCCCAAACCAGTTTCCAGCAGTACTCGTTCAGTCCATCATTATAGATTTTCTGCTCCTTTTTGATTGATAGTCTTGCTGTTCAGATCAATGGATGTAAAAGCTCAGTTGTGGTCAGTGGCCGCGTCCATTAAACACTCAGGGTGAGTCTAGCCTTGTTTTCACGTTCCATGCCGTGCCGACTGTGTGGAATAAGTTTTTTCCTGCCCAAGCCCACAACCTTGTTTACTTACTGTAATAGGGCTTTTAACAACCTGGGTTTAAGATATGACTCATATTAAAATTAATATGTGCAGCAGTGTTTAATGAGATCTCCATAAAACACACACATTCCTGTTTTCTTTTTTCTCTGTGTGGTGTTTTTCTGATTTTCCAAACAGGCTTGTAAATAGTTTTTTTTTCTCCTGATGTTGATTTCTTTTCTTTTCTTTCTTTTTTTTTTTTCTTTTTTTTTTTTTGTACATTTTTTTATTTGTTCCTTCAAATTTTTGTCCTGCCAACTCTTGGTTCTGGGCAACCTGCTGGGCAGATTTTACATCCCTCTAGTTGTTGGCTAAATGAGTTCAATAATAAATAAATAAATAAATACAATACAATGCAATTTCAGCCCACCCTGGCTAGAGGTGTCTACTTTTAACAGGCAGTGTGTGTGAGACCATGGTTGAGCCAGTATGGGACACAATACCAGGTGCTGTGCAAGATGTGCCAAGGAAAGGAAAGGCAGACCACCCTCCTATAATATGCTTAGTCAAGTTAACCATGAGCACCTGTTGATCAGTGGCAGCTGAAGCCTGAAGCAGGCATGGCACATGAAAGAAGAAGAACTGCAGGACATCATCAGATTTTCATAAAAGTCTCTAAATGTAGATAAAGAGAACCCAGTTAAACAAATGAGACAAAAATACTGTTGGTCCAAAAATCTTGGTACAAGAATATAGACTTGGTAATTTATTTACAGAGGAAATTATCCATTTTTACTTGTCTGTGAGCTGCATAAGGAACTTAAAGTCAATCTGCAGGATTAACAGTTTTTTTTTTTACTTTTAGGACTTTTGATGAAAACTGATGATATTTTTTAAACCATATTTATGCTTTCAAGCACCATTGTAAAGAGGCGAAAGTACTTTTGTTTGCTGTGATGGACACTTAAAATAAATAGTTTGCTACGTACACTTTCTTGCTTGCTGTGATGAGTATTCATGTTAGTTGGCCTACACCTTTACAGCACGATAATAGAAGTGTAAACACGTTTGGGTAGCCTTGAAATAGCCCTGGCTTTTCCTGGTGCCTAGTCCATTTACATCTTTCATGTATACATTCACATTTGGCAGACAAAATTATCCAGAATGACCGATACACTGTTTTTTTTTATACAACAGAGCAATTAGGGGTTAAGGGCCTTGCTCAAGGGCCCAACAGTGGCAGCTTGGTGGTACTGGATCTTGAACCCCCAACCTCTGGATCATAAACCCAGAGCCTTAACTGCCCTAACCACTAAGCTGCCACCATCAACTTGTTGAATGGCTGCATCTCATTTGTCAAGATCATGTGCAACTTACACAATGTGCTCAGATATTAATTGTCAGAATATCTATAATGATCCTGCTCTACTTTTTTTGGGTAGTAAGTACAAAAAAAGTGTTAAAAAAACTACACTTTTGAGAAAAGTATCAAATATTTTAACATAAACATTTAGAAACATGTCAAGATAACCATGTAAGAAATGTAATCATTAAAGGAACCGTATGGTTTGTATTTCTGCACTACAGTTTTAACTGTATTAAGCATGTCAGTCAAATCATATACTGTACATTGGTTGCATACTAAACAAACACTATGCAGTGTTATGGTTCAAGAGTTTTCATCTTACACTCTCATTTTTAAATACAGGGTGACCAATAAAACCTCCCACATTTCAAAGGTAAATATAAAAACAATTGTTAAAGATAATCAAAGTATTATTACACACAGGAAACTTCATTTAGTACTGTTTTCATACATCATGTTATAAAGATGATCATCCTCCAAATGCTGGCTGACATTGTCTATGCACATTTGGACGTGATTTCTGAAGGCTGCCATGGCTCGACAGGTGGAAAAGCAGCAATCTCATGCTGAATAGCAACCTTAAGGGCTTCAAGAGTTTGAGGTCGATGAGTTTTCACTTGTGATTTAAGCTAACCCCAGAAAAAAATCACAAGGGCAGAGACTGGGGGACAGCCCAGTCTCCAACATCATCACGCAGCGAGAACAACCGATTTGGAAATATTTTCCTCAGTACTTCCAATGATCTTTGCGCAGTGTAGCTCCATTTTACTGAACCCACACATCGAATTCTTCAAACTCAAGGTCTTCAAGTTGGGGTTGACCTCAGCAGCAACAGACCTCAGCACCGCCTCTCCTGTCTCACCAATTTTCATGCGTGCAAATGATTTGATTCTCTTTAACCTTTTTTAATTTACCTTTGAAATATGGAAGGTTTTTATTTTGGGTTACCCAGTATTATCATTAATTTTTTACTGGTCAGTAACAGCGCAGAGATTTCGCTGCTCACTTGCTTCAGTTCTGCTTGATTAACTTTCACCAATGAACAAAACCTTGTGTGTGTGTGTGTGTGTGTGTGTGTCTTTCTAGTCCTTTCGCCTGGACAGACATTAGCTGGGGTACGCATTAACAAAATTGAAAAGTAACGAGATAAGAGTGGGTCAGGTAGTACTGCTGTTTCCCCGCATTAAGCTTTCCAGCACTTAATTAGAAATAATGAGGCGTGTTTAAATTAGAGCGCAGGGGCATTTCAGTGCTCTTGAAGAGCCCTAATCTTTTTGTCTGCGGAGAAGTTTCTGAGGAAAGAGCACAGAAGCCCCGTGGCAGTTTAGATCAAAACAGACCTTCTGCTGAAACCACAAAGTTATCTGTGGTGGATATTTTCAAAGAGCTTTCTGTAGCAGCTGTGCTCTGAGGTAGGGCATGAAAAATAAGGGGAAAGGAGTGTTATGGACGGTGCATGTTGCTTGCTGGACATGTGAAAGAATCGAATATTACAGCTGAGAATTCAGTTGTGTCACATGGGAACTGCTCTGTAGTTGATGCTGGACTGATGAAAACTTTGCAGTGTTAAAAAGACATGGCATTGGCATCAGATACTATCAATAATAATAATATTGGTTTTAGTTATATTAAAAATACATTGTGTACGAAAAAGAAGAATTATTCCATAACTTTCTTCCAAGAACAGAGAACGTTGATTTTTGAGAGAATTAAAATTTTTTTCTTAATAAATTTCTTAAGCACTATTTCGAGATAAGGGCGGCATGGTCACACAGTGGTTAGCACATCCACCTCACAGCAACAGGGTCCTGGGTTCGAGTCCTGGACTTGCTGAGGACATTTCTGTGTGGCATGGTCTCCCAGTGCATGCATGGGTTTCCTTAATGAAAACTTTAACATAAACACATGTTTCTTTTCAATGAAATTGACATATCGGCAGCTTGTTTGTTTAGCTTTAGTTCTGAATTTTTTCACTTATTAATTTCTAACATGTTTACTAATGTGTTAGATCATATCGAACTTTGTAGGCTTTGTTTAATTCGTGTTTATTTTGAATGAAACAAAAAAACTAGCTAAATGTGCCTGCAACAAAGGAGCAAGTCATTTCGATTAATTGAACACCAGAAATCTGCCTCTGCAGACTGGGACACGATCAATACTGATTTTATCTTGTACTGTGTTCATGGGCTCTGGCTGTACTTACTGAACACACACAAAGTATTTAACTCGGTTGAGGATTGAGAGCTATTGGAAACAGTACTTATCAAGGACATGCTTGTTCCTTCAGAGATAATCGCTGATGTTTCCTGTACTGGCCTTGTAATAGTTCGGGCTGTAACCTGAGGTTAAAATGGGTTTAAGGATGCAAAACTGGTGTAACAGCCTCATGTGCTTATGTGTAGAATGATGTCATGACTATGTGGGGAATAATGTGTATGTTCTATAGAGAGATGAGGTACAGATTAACATATAATTCTGCTTAATGGAGAGTAAATAGAGAGCTGGGATTTCATGACCAAAGGCTAAATGATCAAAGAGCTAGCATGAATACACAAAAAATGCATGTAGCATAGTGGGCTGATTCATTCAAGATTCAAGGTAGAACCACACACACAAACTGCTGGTCCTTAGTTCCTTAATGAGTCAATGATGTGGTGCAGATCTTATGGTTGTAGTAAAAGTTTATTGCTGCAAGATGTTACAGATTTCAGGCTTGGCCTCTTATACAATTATACAAGGTGTTCCATGAAAAACACACACACCCACACACACACGTGCCATTTTGTATGATCCTTTGACTGCATTGTACAGCACATGGACATGATTTATATAAGATAATCATGAGCTAGACTGAGTGGAGTCAAATATAATGAGCAGATTAAGATGTTAATCAAAGAAAAGCACAAAGAAAAACAACAGGGGGATAAAAGTCTACAACTTCCAGTCACACAACTGCATTGTTTGGATAAGAAGCTCTCAGGAAAATCTGAAGTGTGAATGGGTGTGTGTGTGTGTGTGTGTGTGTGTGTGTGTGTTGCCCTGCGATGGTCTGGCAAGCTGTTCAGGGAGTGTGTGTGTGTGTGTGTGTGTGTGTGTGTGTGGGTGAGTAGGTGAGAGTGAGTGGGTGTGTGTGTGACTGTGTGAGGGAGTGAGTAAGTGAGAGAGAGAACTTGTAACAAAAGGAGTTATATTCAGCATTTAAAAAAAAAGCCAGAGTAATATTCTAAGTTAGACAGGAAGGTGGACGAATTTCTCAGGTACTACAGACAATAAGTAGCAGTTACCCAGTTTGTTACATTCTCAAAATTGTGATGTTTTCTGTACAGGAGACAAAAGGTCACCAGGATGCTCACCAGGAAGAATCAGTGGAGCTTAACTCTTCTCCATTCAAACTCTATTGGGTGGCTAAGTTCACTTGATTTTTACTGTATATTTTAATTCCACATCCATAATAATAATGCATGCATGCCAGAATTCTAAAGCAGTACATGCATTGTGCCATTTTCTTGAGGGAGCACACACCCTGCTTTCCCCCGAACGCCCTGCGTTTGAGTCAACAGAGAGTGGCGCTAAAGTTAAATCTAATTCGCCAATCAAAGTTGATTGCTCTGTGAAACTAATCGCCCCACCTCCACTGTTTATTTTAATCCTTGGTCATATATAGCCAGAATTACTTCACAATAGAGCCATGGTAGAATATTTTTGGCCTTCCAGGGGTCAACAGGAATTTTCCCGTAAATGCTCCACACACTTCCAGCAGAGACTACCTTGCTTTCCAGCAGGGTGTGCCATGTGGCTTCCATTTTCTGAAAGTTTAGTCAATTTAGTTTGTTGAAATTACCTGTGGTTCAAGCACCCGATCATTTCAACTGTTGCAATTATGAAAGCATTTATGAGGTAAACATGGCTTACCGAATAGTCCCACAGATTTTCCTGGAGGTAAAAATCTACAAGGAGCCGCAACTGCCAAGTATGCATCACAGTTACTGCCAGTAGACATGATGGGTGCGATGCATGCAGCAAAGATACTAGTGCATATTTTCTCTGCCCATATTTTTTGCAGGTCACGGAATGTCCATGGAAATTACAGATACGGTTCTCACAATATCATCCAGCTGAGACCTATGTTTTAATGTACAGTTCACCTTAGATTGACATTACCTCTCCTGTGGTAGCTTTGGGGTTGAAAATAGCTAGCTAAGTTGTTTTTGAGCTAGAAACCTAATAGAGCAAGGAATAAAACAGTTTGAAGGAGTGCTGATAGAGAAAATGAACAATAACGTTTGAGGTGTCATGTGGCCTGACTTACTGTTGCCACACCACCACTGAATATTATCTAATAAAAGCATGGAGCTTCAAATCTTTCCAGAAATATACTCTGTACCATAGCGTTTATTTGTAGATATTTTGCAAGTATATCTGTGAAATATATTCCTTGGAAAGGTGCAATTAGAAATTGTACACTGTCATGAGAATGACCCTAACTATGGGCTAAAAGGAGACACCCACTTGGGGGAGACATTTCATTAAAAACTATGCCAAATTAAATTAGTCCATTTGTACATGTCAAAGGTGCCCATGCACTCTACGAGTGACCCTCTAGTTATTATTATTGTTTTATAATTATGGGTGTTAAAAACACATTTAATCATCATGCAAGCTGTACTTTTGAAGCAAAGTTTAAAAAAAAAACCATACAGCCCTTTTACAGTTATCCATTCTGAGACTGCCATGCACTCCAGGCATGATCACATTAGCATATCAAACGTGTGTGTCTGTGTGTGTTAAGATGAAGTAAACTGAACAGACTTTATTCATCCTCAAGGAGCCACTTGGTTGCTGACCATCTTCTTTGGCAGAATAGAAAAACATTTGCATACATAAAGAACCTGTACAACAAATACAGCAGCAAGTCGCACAGACATGAAAGTGTGTGGGTAAACGGCTCAGTTCAGAAAGAGGCCAGAGCAGGTTCAGAGACCAAAGTGGTGCTGGGTGTGAGATTTGAAACACACTGCGGAGGTGTTTTTGTTACCACTGAGAGCCAGAGGCAGCTGAATGTGATTGTATCATCTCTTTATTTGCAGTGATTCAATTATCACAGTCAGTTTTCATAGCAGGGCTCTGATCATAGATCATAGCCAGTCTAGGTAACTAGAGATGAAAAAAAATGAGAACCTTATAAAATATAATTCGGAAAACTGCAGAACTGGGCATTGGCACTGAAAACAAGAAGATTAGAACAACCGAAAAAAATCCAACAGTACAAGAAATACAGAGAAACCAAGGAACCAAGCAACTGGATATATGGTGGAAGAGGTTTCTGAAGAGATTTTGATGCCTTTACAGTGATGAAAACACATTTCAGAGTGCAGTACTTCAGAAAAATATCTCTAGACCAAATTGTCCGAACTGCCCACCTGCCTTTTTAGCAACTGGCTGTCAAAGATGATATGAATAAGATGTGAAAACTGGCTGTATTTTGCTAACATTACAACATTATCAGTAGATTATTTCCAAAAATAATCTTTTAAAGCAGATATTAGTGGCTGTCCTCCACTTGATAGAACTCTCTAGATCACATTACTGCTACCGGTTATATGAATTGTAAATCTTCATTTGACTCAGTGCCAGTGTCTAATCCTCTACTCATTTGCATTTACATCTTTTGGCAGGCACCCTTATCCAGGGGAACTTACATTTTTATCTTATTTACTGTAGACAACTTAGCAGTTGGGGGTTAAGAGTCTTGCTCAAGGGCCCAGCAGTGGCAGCTTGGTGGTACTAGGGCTTGATCCCCTGTTTTTTCTAACCAGTCCCAAAACCTTAACCACGGAGCCACCACTGGCACCTGCCAGTGTTCCCAACAACCAATCAGTGATCACTATTGTTCCCAATGACACATCAAGTGATTGAATGGCCAATCACTGATTACTATTCTAAGTGTTCCTAGAAAGCAAATAATCAACAATCAGCTTTGTGCTAATTGGCCACTTATCAACATTGTTCCTAACAACCCAGGAAGTGATTGAACAACCATCATTATTCTCTGTTCCCAGGGGACAAGAAGTCATCAGTCACCATTTTCGCTAACCGTGACATGTGCAGGTTTGTTTGGGAATAAAGAGACGTGAGGCAGAAATTCAAATTTTAAAGGTGATTTTTTTTTCCCTGGTTGACCACATCTCCACTTCCACCCCAATAACAAATCACTAATCACCATTGTTCTCAGACCTGAAAAAGCCAATTGTATTTTTTTTTTGATCATCACATTTGCCAATGATCACTGATCACCACTGTTTCCCAACAACCTAGCCAGTGGTTGAACGCGCAGCCACAGATCACTTTTGCTCCCAGTGACCAATCAGTGACCACCATTGTTTACAGTGACCAATCAATGATCAGCATTGTTCTGAGTGACCAATCCCTCATTGCCATTGTTCCCAGTGACCAATCAATGGTTACCATTTTCCCTCAACAGCCTATTGAGTGATTCATGAAACAGTCATTGAATATTATTTTAAATGTCCCCAGAAAGCAATCAATTACTGACCACCATAGTTCCCAATGACCAGTTACTCATCACCATTATTCCTAGCTGACCAATTACTCATCACCATTGTTCTTACCGAGTGTTGGCTCAGTGGTTCCAGCCCCAGTACCACCAAACTGCCACTGTTGGGCACTTAATCAAAGCCCTTTACCCTAAATTGCTCAGCTTTATTTATATTTAAAAAAAAAGATACAGTAAATGTATGTCGCTCTGGATAAGGGCATCTGCCAAATGCCATAAATGTAAATGTATCAAGTGATTGAATGACCAATCACTGATAAATATTCTAAGTGTCCTCAGAAGTATTTCCACTTTTTGTTTGTGTTCTTGATATAAATTATATATTTTCAATCTAAATATTTACTCTCAGTTTCCTACATCATGTATAATCCTTTCATATGCAACTGATTATGATGATCCAGTGAATAATGAGATCATCTGGTGATGTTGAACCACTTTTAAAAAGAGTGTGCAATAGTGTACACTCCTTATTCTTTACATCTATTTGAAACAGTGCCTTGCAGTAAATGACTCTTTTTGCTGAAATTGTCTTTGGTGGAGTGAAGCACAAGCATTATCCCCATTAAAGTTAGCTGCACTTGCCTGGCTGTCCTTCAGGGCCCGAGGAATATATGCATTTAAATTATTCTATGTACTGGAACCCCTGTGGTGGAATGAACTTCCACTGACTGTATGAAGAGCTCACTCGCTGACTGTGGTCAAGCAAATATTGAAGTTGCACCGTCCCACTACAAACTTTAAATAAAACATCTACTAAACCTAGGAGAAAAATGCAAAAAGAGTAAGGGTTTAGCTTAATGGTATTCTGACCCGGGCATATTTGTGCTTGTGTGAGTTTTACTTTCTGTACGCATTCTGTGGGTAAACTGTCAAATGGTGCAAATGGACTGCATGAACAAGTAAGTAGTGGTTAGCACGTCTGCCTCACAGCAATAAAGTCCTGGGCTTGACAAGGGCATTCCTTTGTGCAGCGTGCATGTTCTCCCTGTGCTTTCATGTTCCCCCTGTGCCAGTGGTGATTCAGTGGTTAAGGCAATGGGTTACTGATCCCAAGGTTGGGGTTCAATCTCTAGTACCACCTTTTAGCACTACGCCAATATACCATCGCCCATTTATCTGCTACTGATTACAAAAGAAAGCAAATGTACAGTTAGGAGTCAGCTTGTCTGCAGGGACTGTTCCCACAATTAATTATGGGTCCTACCTTTGGTTTGCCTTGACAACGTACACATTGTTGTTATCATGGTCAAAGTTAAAACATAAAGTGGTTCTAAAAGGCAGGAAAAGATGAAATTACATAGGTACACAGAATTTAGGGATACATATTTAAATCTATATTGACAGTCACTCACCCGTTGTTGTTGCATGATGCCGAAGGCCAAATGAAGGAATTTTTTAAACTGATGCAGGGGAATGAAGTGATATTCTTCACTGCTCCCAAATGCAAATATCAGTAAAATAGGCTTATCGTGCTCTAAGCTGCTTTGTACCCAGAATATCCTCTCTCTCTCTTTCTCTCTCTCTCTCTCTCTCTCTCTCTCTCTCTCATTGCAAATCCATTTTGAAAATGATCCATTTAATATGGAGCGTGTCGGTGCTACCCTGTCGACACATGAATCTTAATGACACTCGGAACTCAGAGGAATGGTTCTGAAAATACAAAAATATCTTGACACAGGTGCACACACATGCATACTCAAGTTGAGGTACAAGGTCAACATTTACATGTGTTCTCTTGCGGACTTTTATCTGATGGGACTTCAAAATACAGTCATGACCTACCCAATCCAGGCAAAGCAGATGAGGTGTAATGGTGCTTTCTTTTTCCTGGGGTTTGAAATTGGAACCATTTGATCATCAAACATGGCTAAACTAATACTGTTCAAGTAAAGCTTACGCAGACAACCCTGGTCATATTACAGAAACATGTTGGAAGACATTCTGTTATGCTTACTTATTCATCCAAGCGCATGAGTAAAATCATTCATTATTCATATAATTCCTCTCTGGCTTTTTTATATGAACTCATGCCTGGTTGTAGAGTCAATCTTATCATAACCTAGCATAATAATATAATAATAATATCAAGCTTTATCATCATCTTTATGAATTATTATTATTATTATTATTATTATTATTATTATTGTTTCACTCTTACTCATTCCCAAACCTCTTAATCCTACTTTTTGGGTCACTGGGAGGCTAGAGCCTATCTCAGCAAACATTGGGTGAAGGCGAGGTACACCCTGAACAGCTTGCCATGGCGACACACACAATGATTCAAACTCATATCCACACCTAGGGGCAATTTGGAACAAACAATTGACCTAAAACAAACAAGCCCAGGACTCAATTCCATGACCGGCTTCTATCTATCTATCTATCTATCTGTCTAATAAAGAATAAGTAATTAAACACAGCAATTCAGTTTAAATGGAAGACATGAATATTGCCTCAGTGTTGCAGCACCTCCATAAATAAGGGTGTTTGGTATAAATGGTGACATTTATGCATGTTATGTTTATATAATATGTAAATAAAGTGCCTTCTGGGTGGGGTCAGCAACCAAAGCTGATCCATCATTAGCTCTTAACTTGCCTCTTATTTCAGTATCAAACAGCAGTTTCATAAATCGTGTAAACGAGGACTGTGTCAGCAATATTAACTACCGGTGTGACTGATTATGTTATGCATATTACAACCTCAAATCAGAAAAAGTATAGACGGCATGAAAAAGGCAAATAAAAAAAGAAAGCATTGATTTCTAAATGAACTTTGAGTTTTGATTTCATTACAGTCAGGATGAAACCAAGCTATACCATAGCTATAGATAGATTTGGTACAAAAGCAGTATCCAGGAGCAAAGGGACTCCAGTTCATTGACAAATGTGTGAGAAAACTAGTGAAATGTGTAAGGCATTTGTACTTGATTATATTAATTAACATTCATTCATTCATTCATTGATTTTCTTCACATATGGTCAGGATGATAGGATGATATTCAGCATCTCACACAACAAGGAGTGAACTATTCTGAACAGGATAGACACACACTCAGGCTGATAAGTGGGAATATGATAATAATAATAATTATTATTATTGTTATTATTTTTATTATTTTTTGTGTCAGCACAGGATGAATTCCTTGCGCATACAACAGGCAGCAGTCTAGGTACAGAGTACAGTGGTGATATTGGGTAAAATTAGACCTTTGCTCTGGTATTGCTTCGGTCAGGCCATGCCGCAGAGCATATTCCATAATTCATTTTAATGCTGCAATGGGGAAAGAAAAACCAGCTTAATACCATTTTACACTTGACTGAACACATCCTTCAGGTGGAACCTTTATTTTTAATGCAATGGTTGTTCCAAAACCCTTGAGTCATGGAGCAGCTGGTTTATTGATGGCTGGTTTTGACTTTACAAACTGTGGTGAAAGTTTTAGTAAACTGACTTTAGACTAAACAATGTCATCTTGTTTCCTTTCGTTCATTCAATAAAAAAAAAAATATATATATATATATTTGTTTGTTTGTTTGTCAAAATCAGAGAAAATTTAAGCATCAGAAATAACATAGTAACTGTTTCCTGTCTAACTATACAGACAGACATTAAAATCACAATTTCAGATTGTCTGTGATGGAATGGCGAGCTGTCCAGGGTGTACTCTGCCCTACCCGAGAGTCGGCTGAGATGGGCGTCAGCCTCCCCTGCTACCCTAATTAGGATTAAGCGAAAAAGTACGAAACCCTCAACCGTCAAGTTTTAAATACTTTGCATTTTGAGTCATTTTCAACTGAAATTGTAATTTTATTAATATGAACACCAACGCTGATGTGTTTTGTCACAGTGCATTCATATCATTTAGTATACAGCTAAAAAAAACCACACATTTCAATGTGCTGTAGCGCTTTATTATTACTGTGACTGTCACTGAAAACGGAGAGTGAGACAAGATCTTAACAAATTTTTAGGAGCCAACAGCAAAACTAACATGTTAGGTGTTAATTTGAATGTCTTAAATAAAGAGAACAGAGAAAGGCTGATTTACATGCAGACTAACAAGCCACCTGCTTGAGATAAGAATAACAATTTCTTTGTTTATATGACACAGAGAAAAGAAAAAGTAAATGGGTGACAAATTTTTATCTATCTTAACTTTATACTTCATAATATGCGTGAGATTGTGAAACCTGTTCTGCTGTTAAACCACATTGTAACCTTGTTAGAAATAACTATGTCGTACTGGGGCATTAGTGTGACACACAAGTGCTGACTTCTAACCAACCAACAAATTAACACCAGATTCAGAATCATTCACTCATTTATTTGCCAAGCCGACTAATCCTACTAGGGTCACAGGGAGGCTGGAGTCTATCTCAGCCGACTCTGGACAAAGGCAGGGTACACCCCGAATGGCTCGCTAGACCATCGCAGGGCCAGCACACACACATACACATACAACCATTCACACCCACACCCACACTTAGGTGCAATTTGGAACAGCCAATTAGCCTAATGCGTAGTGGTTAGTATGTCTACCTTACAGCATGTTTTTATAAACAAATACAGCAGTACTTTATAACTAAATCGGAGAAGACATTAAATGTGTATTATTATGATTAAAGAAAAAGAAAAAAAACACCTTGAAACACAATACATGTGTTTATATTTAAATCTTTCTTGATTGATTTGGGGGAGGCATGGTGGCATAGTGGTTAGTACATCCACCTCACTGCAAGCAGGTCCTGGGTTTGAGTTCCCGGGCTTGACAAGGGCGTTTCTGTGTGGAGTTTGCATGCTCCCCTTGTGCTTGTGTGAGTTTTCTCCGGGTGCTCTGATTTTCTTCCACAATCCAAAGACCAAGTTAATTGTGTTAAATGCACATTAGGCTCATTGGCCATTTCAATTTGCCCCTAGGTGAAAGTGTGAGTGTGAATATTTGTGTGTATTGGCCCTGCGATGGTGTAGCAGCTGTTCAGAAACGCTCTTGTTGAGCCCGGGGCTCGGACCCAGGACCTTCTTGCTGTGAGGTAGATGTGCTAACCACTACGCCACTGTTCTGCCTCCCAAGTCAATCAAGAAAAATTATACTAGAAACATGTGTTTCAGGGTGGGTTTTTTTCTTTAATCATAACAATATGCATTTAATGTCTTCTCTGATTTGTTTATAAAAATCACTTTAAAGTGTTCATTAATCAATCCTTTGAATCTGTGAGACAAATTCTGTGTTAAAGTCAGAAAGGAAAAGAAAAAACTCTTTTAGGCATTTTTGGGTTTTTTTGTAAGCCCATGTTTATGGTTGGCTCAGCAGCACGTTCTGTCATCTTGAATGTTTGTCTTTACGTGTTTTGACTAAGTGATTGTGTGTATTGACTGCGAAAGTTATGTATCTTTCAACAGAAGCACATCCGCATCCGATCAGAAATAAACGCAGTTTGCCTTTTTATTACACTGCAGAGTGTTGTAAATGTAGGGGGAAGGCAATGAAAGATAATGCAGGCCGAGTTGCTGCATTATTCTTGTAATGGCTCCAATTTATCAGCTCTTGACAGGGATTTCTCACCATTTTTTGCAGCTTTGTAGCCTCTGACAGGTCGTAGAACTAGAAATATGCTCTTTCCATCTCTTTTGGTGGAACTCCGGGATAAAATGCTGATTATGGAGGATTATAAAACTGCAGACTTATATAATGCAGATAAGAATAGTCAGAGAATGACAAATTGTTAGCTAGAACTCTGGGGATGGTAAGGTTAATTACACAAAATCTTCAGATTCTCCGTAAAGGAAACGAGAATCTCTTAGGGTTTGTCCGAATACCGTGAGAAATCTTGGAGTGTTGTAGCTAGTAGAAGCTAGAAGCTATGTCGAGAGTCTGTGCTTGAAGTCTTTAGAGACTTAACGGCTTTGATGTGGTGAAAACGAGAAAGTAGGCTGCGTAAGACCCTAGCAGACTGAACCTCAAAAGGCTTCTAATCCTTTATAAGTGCTCATTTTCCTATAAATCCAAAGCAGAATGCAAGCCAGACTCTGATATTATGAGCTCATAAGACTCACTCTCAGAGATTGGATTAGTGAATAGTCAGGTCTGTTATGTCTGTGCTGATCACTTTGTGATCACATTCATCCATCCACATATCTCCCACTCTGACAAAATCATAAACCATAATATGTCTTCTTCTTTAATTATAGTTCTGAAGAATTAACATATTATTCAGAGTTACTGTGTGTAGTGAAGCAGTTTGTATATTTTCCTCTACTTATAAATGAAGGGCTGAGAGCCTCAGTGGTCTAACCCACAAAAACAACAAGAACAATGAGATAAGGTGATATTTTGACAGATGTGGATAAGGTCTATGCGAGCCACAACTGAATCATCACCTTGAGTCATATCATGAGCATTATCCTTGATTTTTTTTTTTTTTTTTTTTTTTGTATCGCAAAAACGCTCATGGAATTTCTCTCAAAAGCAGCTTTCTTTTAGACCACTCTGATTTTCAGCTCTTCATTTATAGCTACAGACATTAAAACCAACTCATATAATCTTAACTCTGTGGCTATGGCTCAGAGCTACTGATTTAGAAGGTCATGATTTCAAGCACCTGCATGCTGCCACTGTTGGACCTTAGAGCCAGACTCTTAACTCACCTGCTTGAGGGGTGCTGTATCATGCCGTGACCCTGTGCTCTGACCACAGCTTCCTAACAAGCTAGTGCATGCAAAGAGATGAATTTTCTCCATACTGTTCTTGCTTGTCAGGGTTGACTGTATAGCGGTATCCAGTACACCTGTATTCAATAATAATACAAATACAAATGTCTGTATTTTTCCTGTTCTGCCATTCATCTGGATGGAATCACCATCACACTCTGTTTCAGTGCCTTTAGGATGACTCTTAAATCTCTGACCCTGGCAGTTCATCACAGATTTTGTGTTTGGGTGTGTATGGGTTTGTGTTTGCCATCCATGATGCCAGTTGTTGAAAATGAGCCTCATGTACATGGTTCATTTGTTCTCCTTTGTAGAGCCAAGCTGAGGCGCATTATAAAGGGAGTAAACATGCCAAGAAGCTCAAAGCTCAAGAGTCCACAAAAACTAAGCAGAAAGGCGGAGCTGGCTCAGCCAAAGATGCCAAGCCAATCAGCACCGGTCCTTCACCTGACCTCGCCTCATCTGCTATGGTCACTGACAGCACCTCTGAACAATCAGGTTAATCTAAAGCTTTCATTGTTATCACCTGCTTTCTTCCTCTTCCTCTTCCTTTCCTCACACTGGTCTGCACTATCTATGATCCTGCATTCTCAGTTACTGTGTTCCTGTGTCCATTTGTTCTTCCTTCACTGTGTGTGTGTGTGTGTTCTTCTAAGGGCGATTTTTTTTGTTTGTCTGGTTTTTTCTGTTGAGAAATTTCTGCAATTCAGTAGGACAGGTGAATGCAAAGCTATTAGGGAGCTTAGCAATGAATTGCATCTTTGTCTAATGAGCTCATTAGCATGATTCTCTTTTATAGATATGTTTCCATCCACATGTTTCAGTTTAACTAAAATGTGAATTTTTGGAAATATTCTGGAGGACAAAAACCATTATGATAAAAAAGAAATATGGAGAAAAAAAACCCACCCAGACACAGAATTATCTACATTTTACTAGAATAAAGTCATACAATTAAGTAACCAGAGTTTTATTGTTTGATTGCTTGGTTGACAAGCAGCATGGTGGCATAGTGATTAGCATGATTGCCTCGCAACAAGAAGGTCCTGGGTTCAAGTATCTGTGTGGAGTTTACATGTTCTTCCCATGCTTGCATGGATTTAGGCCAGGTCTAACTCCGGTTTCCTCCCACAGTTCAGAGACATGCACATTAGTCTAATTGACTGTTCCATATTGCTACTAGGTGTGAGTGTGTTGGCCCTGGGATGGTCTGGCGAGCTGTTCAGGGTGTATCCCACCTTTGGCCAGTGTCAGCTGAGATAGGCTCCAGCCTTCCCGCAATCTTAGTAGGATTAATTGATTGATTGGCTGGTTGGTTGGTTGGTTTGTTGATTGAAAAGGGCAGTTATCGGTCATAAAGACAAACTCATTCATCTTCACTAAGAGCTTTCTGGTCCGGGTGACAGTGTATCCTGAGTGATAAGGTGGAAATGGAATTCAGTTTGTTTCACACATTCGCACATCTAGATACAGTTTAGCCTCCATTTACCAACATGTTTATGTTAGTGTGGAAGAAGCCAGAGAATTTGGAGGTCTTGCAGGAATGTAAGCATAAAGAATAACTGAGCACACATTTCATCCTTGTTAGATACCTGGAAGCTTTTCTAAGTGGAGTTCCCGAGCAGAGCACCATAGTCATGGAGTATGTATGGATGTCCCGTTTTTTTGTCCGGTGTCCCTTTTCCTGTCTTTCATTTAAGTCATTTGCATAGGAGTTCTTATATGGACTTTGTTCATTGACATTTGGCATTACATATTTACTGACACAATTAACCTCACAAAAAATTTAAGATTTGAGAAACATCTGAAAACAAAACAGTTTGACAGAAACACAGATTTATGACTTGTATAAGTATACATTATTGAATTGTAGGGGTTGCTAAAAGCAACATTTATTTAAAAAAATAATAATAATAATAAAATGAAGAAAAAGTACAAGCAGTTCTGGGAGCAGACGTGGGGGAAATGTGAAACATTTACATTTCATTGTATGATTGTGGGTGTAGATAGTGGTTAAATTTAGCTTAAGAGGTGGGGAATCTCTCATGGTGCCAACAATACAGGAGAGTATGATTAAATTTATGAGTTATTACGCAATGTTTTCAACACTAATATCTTGGAAATGTGATTAAATCTAGTTTCCGATGCATCCGTTTTCATCTTGAGGGCTTAAATTAGCTCTTGGGCATTAGTATTTCTCAGTTTTGGCATCGAAATCACATCAGAAGGTCTTTTCATTCTTTTCTGGCAAAGCTACTCTCACTCATTTCTTTTCTGGCAAAGCCACTCTCACTCACTCACTCTTTTTCCAAACCGCTTAATTGTATTAGGATCATGGGGAGGCTGGCGCCCATCTTAGCCGACTCTGGGCAAAAGCAGGATATACCCTGAACAGCTCACCAGACCATCGCAGGGCCAACTCACACACAACCATTCACACTCACACTTGCACCTAGGGGCAATTTGGAGGAGCCTACATTAGCCTATGGCTAAAGTTGTGATTAAAAATTAGCCTAATGTGCATGTCTTTGGACTGTGGGAGGAAACCAGAGTAACCGGAGGAAACCCATGCAAGCACGAGAACAACATGCAGACTCCACACAGAAATGCCTAAGCCCGGCACTCGAATCCAGAATCTTCTTGCTGTCAGGCAGACATGCTAACCACTACGCTACCGTACCACCTGGCAAAGATACATGATCCAATAAAACTTGAATTATTTTTAATAATGAGCAAAAATAGATGTACAGCTATTAACATGAAATGAAATAAAATAATTTCTCTATTGAAGAGTTACATTTATTAAAAACAACTGCACTTGACTTGCACAGGTACACATGATGCTCTGGGTTTGGCTGTAGCAGCTTCAAGGATACACCAGGTACTGTAACACAGAGTGTAAGCTCCTAGAGGGAAGATCCTGCACTGATATTTCTCAGCATAAAGGCAGCTAATATAATTAAACACATTTGTAATACTGGCCAAGAATGGCTTAAATGCAGCCAACCACATCTAATGCTAGTACAGATGTGACACAGCTGCAAGTTGTGCTCCGATACGGTTCGTGATCCGCAAGAGTTTATTGCTGGTATGTGACTCTGGTATGTGGGCCCAGATGAAGCTGGAAAATTTGGGTCATCAATAATCTGTTTTTGGGGCACAATAAATCTAACTTAGAGTCCGCAATCTGATCGGTCAGATGGTACAGATACATTTTCGACCTCACTAGCTATGACAGTAGAGCCAGCTGCAAGGTGTTCATTTAGGGACATGTATGGCACACTCTCCGAATATTCTGTAAAATTATGAAGGTATTTTGTTGTAAATACCATTTTTGGAAGGAGTCTTCAGGATAAGGGTAACAGTCAGCTGAGTTCTTTTTAGGCTATCAGACACACTGTGGGTTCTCTGTAACATTACAAGCTACTTTTTTGGCTTATTTATTTGGGGGGGGGGACAATAGAAAGACCCCCAGTGCAGCTAACTGGGTCATCAAAGGCCAGCCATGTCTCTCTCAGTCTGTGGTGAGAGGCATGTAAAAGAACGATTGCTGACTTTCGAAAAGAGTAGGCTGCATTGCCGTCGCGATGGCCTGGTGAGCTGTCTGGGATGTACTCTGCAGTCGCTCAGAGTCGGCTGAGATGGGCACCAGCCTCCACTTGATCATAAATAAGATTAAATGGTTCAGAAAATGAATAAATGAGTGAAAGAATAGAAAGTGAGGTGAAGGGACAATTATGCATTTTTATTCTATCATTGCTCAGTATATTTTCACAATTGCGTGCTCTGATTGGTTAATCTCTTCCTAGGATATCAGCTCATATCCTGTGACATGAAATGTCACTACAAGGGGAAAAATTGGAAACAGTCATGGTTTGTTACTAAAAGCTAATGCTTGCTGGCTTTTTCTTCTTTTTTTACCTTTCATTCAAGACTGATTCCATAAAAAGGAACAACATTTGGAATGACAGTATTTCATGGTATAAACATATTTTTAGTTTCAAGTAGTAGTAATTTTTTTCCCACCAAATCCGACTTTATTGGCTTCTGGCAAGTTACAGGCCTTCACCCTTTAGTATGACCTAATGCCAGTGTCTGTAGCAGAGTGTATTCTAAATAATGTGAGCAAGCCGGAAGTGCCACTAGTTACGCTGAATGCTCTTCTATTATCGCCGGGTCTCGGGGCAGCAGTGGCCTAACGCTTAGAGAAGTGGCTTTGGCACTGAAAGGTCACTGGTTTGATTCCCGAACCAGCAGGAAAAATGTGTGGCGGTGGGGGGAATGAGCTGCACCATTCCCTTCCTTCACATTCATGACTGAAGTGCTCTTGAGTGTGAGTCTTCCCACTGCTCCGAGTATGTGTGTACCCACTGTGTGTGTGTGCTCACTTTGGATGGATTAAATGCAGAAGTCATAATTTTCCTTGGAGAATAAATACAGTTATAAAAAAAAAATATATATATATATATATATATACATATATATAAAGCAACAAAATATAGAATTAAAGTATTTGATGGTAAGAACATATTTTTTTATTTTTAAAAATTACACTTTTTCCGCCAAACACGACTTTTTTTGGCTTGCTGAGAGGAATTGACCAACAACTAACTATCTAGCTCCATGCTAACCGGCTCTCCTGTAAAATATTATGGTTAAAACCTATTTTATTTTCAAGAATTTGATGGCAATAATAAAATATTATATTTCTTAAAATCCAGTGAATAGAATACAACAGTTATCGAACACTTTTCTTGTCGGATATGACTAATAATATGTCAGGTTAATGGCTCACAATTCTATGAGCTCATCTCTGACTCAAGCTTCACAGAATAACTGTTAAGTAGCTGCAATAATGTAAATGATACCAATGCAATATTAAATGTTTAGAAAGGAAGATACATCAATAAAAAACAGTGTTCATTATGAGAAACATGGCATCAAGCAGAAGGAAGAACACTCACAGCTGGAAATGGCTGAATCTTTGTGCTGAATTTTAGTTTGGGGTGAACATCCCTTTCAAAAACAGAGTACAAGATAACTTCGCCATGCAGCATGGACAATGTAGCAGATATAGTGATTTTAAATACCCATAAGCGAGCACGTGGATGTGACCAAATTAGCGAATAAACACTCTCGTTAGAAGGTTTTTCGAGATGGCTGAAGTTTGACCATCGAAGGTCACTCAAGGTCATAGGTAATTGCTTTTTGAAAGCCCAAATATGGTTTCCCATTAGTGTTTCATAGTAACAGCATGCTTATCAGCAGTCATTTTGACATTATAAGTGCTCAATTTCCAAACTTTGCGAAGTTCCTCAGACCTTGACCTTTGACTTTGCCGCATCAGCCTCACAGCAGGAAGGTCCTGGGTTCATGTCCTGGGCTCAGCGAGGGCGTTTCTGTGTGGAGTTTGCATATTCGCCTCGCGCTTGCATGGGTTTTCTCTGGGTACTCCGGTTTCCTCCCGCAGTTCAATGGCACATTAGGCTAATCGAATATTCTAGATTGCCCCTTGGTGTGAGTGTGAATATGAATGGTTGTGTGTGTGTGTGTGTGTGTGTGTGTGTGTTGGCCCTGTGACGGACAGGCGAGCTGTTCAGGATGTATCCTGCCTTAACCCAGAGTCGGCTGAGATGGGCTCCAACCCCTCTGTGACCCTAAAAAAGGATCAAGCAGTTTAGAAAATGAATGAATGAATGAATGCTTGTGTGCTAGCTTGGGATTTAGCAGCCACTCAAAAGTTTTCCATATTATCATTCCAACCCTTGTACCTCCAGCCAAAATAATACGTTTTCATTGATTACCATAGCACCCATTGATGATAAACCATTTTTGAAACACCGTTTAGCATGATGGCATGTGGTTGTCTGGAATTGATTCATAGTCAGTTTCAAAGAATGCAAAAATGTGATGCGCTTCTCAGAAGTCGCACTTATTCATCTCAGACAGATTGGGATGCTGTACATTTATTGCTCATTACTATGCAGCATCTCGGCAGGAATCAGGCCAAATGAACGTCACGCTGCTTCACAGATGGCCAGTGGGTCCTCTTTGTAATAGCAGCTTCTTAACACCAAGCTCCAGCTCTCTTCCACAAGCCTCATGTTGCTGCTGTGCTTCATCTCAAACCTTTAGGATACTTCACACAAGAAAGCTTATGGACAGAATCAGGAAAACAACCCCAGACATATACATAAAAGGTTCTGTTTATGTAACCTCGTAAAAAGCGTGACTATGTGGTCTGCTGTGCTGTTAACAGATGAAGTTGTCTGAATGTTGCCTCCTTTTCTTTTTCCTTTGGTTCTGAGATTCACTCTGACTTTGTTATAGCTTATAGTATGTGTCAGGTAAACTGTATATTGCAACCGATAATTGCATAGTAGTAACTGTAATTGCATAGGCTTACCTAATAGACTGGCACCTTGCCTAGAAGGCTTTTGGTTATTAATTTAATTTATGGTATTTTATTAAACCTTATTATCCTATCACTACCAACGAACAAAGCAAATTTAAGTGAGATGGTGGATAGCACGTCCGCCTCACTGCAAGAAGGGCCTGGGGTCAAGTCCAGGGCTTGGTCTTTTCTGTGTGGAGTTTGCATGTTCTACCGTGTTTGTGTGGGTTTCCTCCAGGCACTCTGGTTTTCTCCCAGAGTCCAGACATTAGGTTAATTGGCTGTTCCAAATTGCCTAAAGGATGTGAGTGTGAATAGTTGTGCGTGTTGGCCCTGTGGTGGTCTGGTGAGCTGTTTAGGGTGTGCCCTGCCTTGACAAAGTGTTAGCTGAGATAGATTCCAGTCTTCCTGTACCCCTTTTTTTCAAGCAGTTTGGCAAATTAACTCTATCTTTTTGAGGTTTATTTCTGTAAATTTCAATATGCATTTTTAATCAAGCTGGAATCAAAGTAAAGAAAGATGGAATTGCAAATTACACTTGAAACTTTGTTCTCATTTCCTGAATAAAATGCATAAGACTGTAGCCAGAATGCTCACTAGCTTCATGAGAGGTGCTCTCTGAAAGGGTATCACTTTATTATATGTATAGTTCACTTTTGACCTTCTAGTCAACAAAGAGTCAAGAAACCATCAATATATTATGAACAACATGAACAATGTGACAAGATGTTATGGTTTTTGGTATTTGATAGAAAAATCTACAGGGACTCTATAGACTCAATAAACCCATTCTTCTTTTGTCTTCTACTTTTGTCTGTGATGTACAGATATAGATCCTGGCTGAAAGCAAAGTTCCCAATAGATGTCTTTATCAATATCTTGTTGAACTTACACAGTATATGTTTCTTCGCTCAAATTGGCTGCGTCCATTATGGTTTTTCCACCACAAACTTGGTTGCCTGCAGATAGTGGACACGAAGGCAGATTTTGCTTAGAAATGTGCACACCAAACAAAAATTTTGCTTGATGGGTTACTAGATTGTCTTAGATATGGGGCTTTGTGGTTGCTCCTCCTTAAAAGTACTACCCCCAATTTTCAGAAAAGTTGGAATTCTTTCCAAAAATGCAATTAAACCAAACTGGTTCTCTATCAAAGTCTTGCAGTGCTTGCAACGCACTCAGCATAAATTGGGACACAGTCATGTTTACCATAAAGTTACTTTTCCTTTTATTGACTTTTTAATAGTTTGGGAGTTAAGGATACTAATTTTTGCAGTTTTAAAAATTCCATATAATTTCTTCTTTTATTTATTTATATTTTTTCATTTTATGAGCACATATACTTAAAAATGTTATATATAAATATAAATTACATAATATGTTGTTCTCCCTGTGCTTGCGTGGGTTTCCTCCGGGTACTCCGGTTTCCTCCCACAGTCCAAAAACATGCACAGTAGGCTGTTCCAAATCACCCCTAGGTGTGAGTGTGAGTGTGAATGGTTGTGTGACTGATGGCCCTGCGATGGCCTGGCGAGCTGTCCATGGTGTACCCCGCTCTTGCCCAGAGTCGGCTGAGATGGGCGCCAGCCTCCCCGCGACCCTAATAAGGATTAAGCTGTTCAGAAAATGAGTGAATGAATAATATGTTCCCCAAGTTCCTGATTTCTCAACTTTTGACTTAAATGACCCAAAATTCCATCGCACTTTCATCAAAAACTTTGACTGCAGAAATTTTTCCAGAAAGAGTTATGGGTACAGTGGATTGTAGCATAACTTCAGAATAAGAAAAGAAATGAGCCTATTGAGGGAACAGTTGTTTATAAAAGCTGCTATAGCATACAGTACCAGAGGATTACCTCAAACTCAAAAGTGATAACCTGCTGTGTAAACTTGAACATCAATGGGTCTTTGGATGGTTAAGAATTTTGGCTTCCTAAAGAGGCTCTATGTGAAGAAGGGAAGGCTTCCTTTTTCAAGTTCAAGGTACTGAAATCTGATGCTCACTTGTAAAAAATTTTTAAAAAGAGCCAAAAAAGAAAATATCAAATAATTGCTCTCTCAGTGATAGCTTTCTTTTAGGAAATGAAGAATCATTAAGTGTCCACACGATCCCTTTTCTTTTAGCATTTTAGAATCACCTTGAAGGCATTGTTGTCATTGGAGTTTTGTGGATTGAGTTTGAGTCATAGATATTTTGATGGCATTAGTTAAAAGGGAAAAATTCCCAAATTGCAATTATAAAAGTACTTCTCGCATGTTTGTACGCGTTTTTTAATTTTTAATTTTTATTTAAATTTTTTATTTTATTTTATTAGGGGAAAAGAGGTATTTTATCAATTCCCTTAATAATTCTCAAAAAAGAGTTGAGTTCACATGTTTATTGAAGCATGTACTGTCGTGTTTGTGTACAGTGTTTTAACAAATTTATTTGACCACCTGCCATTGATGAAAAAAATACAGATATTTTTAAAACATTTATTACAATTCAAATTTTATTTGTTTGATAGTTTAAAAAAGAAAATGATTTATATTATATTACAATGTAATAATTATTTATTTTTAATGATAGATCTTCCACATTTTCCAGTTTCGTGTTCCAATTTTATGTATATATGTATATGTGTGTGTATGTGTGAATATATA
>JAQMYF010000012.1:20445583-20456047 GCA_030014195.1 Neosilurus mollespiculum | reverse complement strand
TCCCTCAGTAGTTACAGGTACTGTACATAGAAACACTAATATATATAAGTTACAATTCAATCACTGAGTTTTCAAAGGACCCAACTACGCATTTTTCTGAAATTAAGATTAAGTTGGGTTCATACAACACAAGCCATGATCTTTTATACTATGTAGAAGAGGATACCTGTATCTGATGTGTCATTTCAATTTCAAACTATACAGTTTCCTCATTCTTTCTTTGTTCATTCAGTGCTTAAATGGTAAAAATGGTAAAAACTCCATTGACTCCAATGACCCCTGGGCATTGCTGTCTTACAACAAATAAGGACATTTTTGTAATTTCAGCTAAATATTTGTTCATCACAAACCTTTTAAACAAAATAAAGTTGAATTGCAAGTATCGTCTACTTTGTAAAAATATATATATATTGCCTTAAAAATTTGAGGAAGAGTTGGGACCCTTGGAAACTAATTCAAATAAATCTTTTTCAATTACAAATACAAAGTGTCGAATATTTCACAATTCAAAAATTTTTGAGTATTGCACTTGAAGCCAGTTCTTAAAATTGTTAATACAGGCTGTCTAGGGCTCGCTGGCCTGCATTAATATTTCATTCATTTCATTTTCCAAACTTCTTTATCCTTTATAAGGGTCTTGGAGAGGCTGAAACTCATCCCTGCTAACACTGAACAAACGCAGCGTACATCCTGAACATCTCCCCAGACCATCGTAGGGCCAACACAGACACACAACCATTCACACTCACACTTACACCTATTGGTAATTGAGAATATCCAAATAGCCTAATGTATATATCTTTGGACTATGGGACCGGAGCACCTGGCGAAAACCCATACAAGCTTGGGGAAAACATGCAAACTCCATATAGAAATGCTCTCTCTGCACATGGGGCTCAAACCCAGGATCTTTTTAATGTAAGGTGGAAGATATACTAAAAACACTTCAAACATAAAAGTTCAAGGTCATGTCAGAGAGAAAGTCTTGTCCATCGTGTTGTGCAACATCTTTCACCATGAGAGTACTTTATGTAGTTTGATATGGGGACATTGTCACATCGCGTTACATGAGTCCAGGCCTGAAAAGCCATTTCATCATCTGGACAGACAAAGAGGAAAAACCTCTAGCACGACTGCAGCAATAACTCAGATATAGAAACTAGAGCAACACCCCTAAGGAGGCTTACACAACACTATACAAGACAGTGCAACACAGAACAACCAAACACTAAACATCCCCGCTGACAAATCCATACTTCAGGAGTTGAAAATGAGTCACTAGGATGTACAGTAATCTGGACACCTCATAACCCCTCTCTCTCTCTCTCTCTCTCTCTCTCTCTCTCTCTCTCTCTCTAGCCACTGTTGCATGACCTGAATGTAAGTTTGATTGTGAGCGTGAGTCTAAAGTCTGTCCTCAGTCATATATTGAGAGGAGTTTGTTTAAAACTAGTTGTGCAAAAATTTACTTGAACCAGAGACACCTGTAACCCATAGTGCATCGTAAATTATTTGTTCAACTGAGTGATATATTTCCAACATAAACAGGACATGTTACATTAATTAGTGCGACACAGCGTTGCAGTGGTTAGCATTGATAAAGACATTCTGAGGTGTCAGAAGGTGCATAGCATCCTCCTTATTTCAGTTTATACCGCTTGGCTGTTGAGTTCTAGTGTCTGATTAGTTAGAAGGTGTGCATTATTTCTGTATAACTGTATTTCTGGAAACCATTATTTCTGGAAACCAGGGTGTTTTTTATTATTTTTATTTATATTAATGTTTTTTTTATTTATTTTATTTAGTTTTTATTATTATTATTATTGTTTTTATGTATTATTTCTGTATAACACCACAATTCATACAGTAGTGGTAATAGTAGTAAAATATAGCATTAACAAAGATTTTATATTAATGCACTAATATAATGTAATTTATTGTAAAATTTAGAATGTCTGTCCATCCATCCATCTATTATCTTTACTGCTTGTCCATCAGGGTCGCTGGAGAAACTGAAGCCAAAGCCTGCCTGCTGACTTTTGGTGAATGGCGGGATATATTCTGAACCCTGAACATATTGCAGGGCTAATATAAATACAAAAAATGTATATATTCTCACCGGCAGTTTAAGAGTAGCTAGACTAGTAGCTGGACTTTAGGAGGAAACTAGAGCCCACAGAGGAAACCACACAAGTACAGAGAGAATATGCAAACTTCACACAGAAAGGTCCTTGGCATAAATTCGAATCTCGAACCATCTTGCTGGGAGGTGACAGTATTAACCACTGAGCCACTGTGTCCCCATTCATGAATGTGTTGGTGTTCAATAAAATAAAATGCATAATTATTAATGTGATGTTTTTATGAAACCTTTATTTAACAATCTCTGTTATAAGGGCTCTTAATAGTCTTTCCGTGCGTCCCCAGAAGGTCTTCCGTAGTAAATTATATATGTGTTTCGGCTTTATACTCACACTCAAGCCACAGATGTTTTCCTGGTTGGAAAGACAGAGAGTCAGAGACAATACAGATGATATCTCATAACCCATCTTTCAGATGTTCCACAAGATTAAATCTAACTATGTTTTGTAGCTTTTCATGGTGTACCCTGCCTTCACCCAGAGTTGGCTCTGATAGGCATCAGCCACCTTGCGAATCCTACTAGGATAAGCTTTTGACCTTGGCACATTGACCTTACAGCAAAAAAGGTCCTGCGTTCTAGTCTCTGGCTCAGCAAGGGCGTTTCTGTGTGGAGTTTGTATTTTCACTCTGTGCTTCATGCGTTTCCTCCAGGTACTCCGGTTTCCTCCCACTGTCCAAAGACACACATAGTAGACCAATTGGCTGTTCCAAATTTCCTCTTGGTGTGAGTGTGAATATGAATGGTTGTGTGTGTTGGCCCTACAATGGATTGGAGAGCTATTCAGGGGTGTACCATGCCTTCACCTCTGCAGCCCTAATAGGATTAAACAGTTCGGCAAATGAATGGATGATTCTTTAAAATGGCTGCTCTATTATTGCTGTATTATTAGATCACCTGATCCGGAAACATTTCCCTCAGCACTTCCAGTGATCTTTAAGCTGTGTGTGCCGTAGCTTCATCTTACTGAAACCACACATCAAGTTCTTCAAGCTCAAGGTGTTTTAACTGGGGTTGGACTACCAACAGACCTTAGTGCCACCTCTTCTGCCTAAGTTTCATGTGTGCAAATAATAAATTGAATATCTTTAACTTTTTCTTTTCTTTTCTTTTTTTTAAATTTTGAAATGTGGGAGGTTTATGAGTGCCACCCTGTAGCAGATCTGTTCATTTAAATAGTGGTCAAAAGTAAGATTTATGGTTAGTGAATGGGACAATCATTAGCAGGAGCAAGTGGTGCCCTGGCCAAAATGGCAGCAGCACCAAATTCTACATATACAGAACATCAGACATACATCAAAAAAGAAGGGGTGTGTGTATATATATATATATACTCTGTGTGTGTGTGTGTGTGTGTGTGTGTGTGTGTGTGTGTGTGTGTGTACACAATAAAATAATTAATTAATAAAGGGGGGGGACGGGGGGACGGGGGACATCAGCTCACAAAACAAAACCTAAAGAAACAGACACGAGGAAGCATGATTTGGCTAAGAAGTAAAGCAGGTACAAACTCCGATAGAATCTGCCTCTAAATCCTTCACCACATTTTTAAAATCCCCAGTCGGGATCAGCTCTTGAAGCTGTAGATCAGCCTGCAGCTGATTCCAATCTGTGGGAGCAGAGAACATAAAAGCCTGTTTGCCAAGTTCAGTGCGAACCGTTGGGATGGTCAGTAAAAGAATGTCATTTGAGCGCAGACAATAATTACTGGTTTTAAATAAAATATATCCACAAAGATAAGAGGGGAGCAGAGCAAGGATGGATTTATAGATAAAATTATACCAATATGTGAGTGTGCACATGATCAGGGAGGGCCAATTAACTCTGGCATATAGGGTGCAATGGTGAGTGAGAGCTTTGCAGCCTGTTACAAATCTCAAAGCCAATGTAAGCATTGGACAGAGGCATGCATATACAGCAGATCACCATAGTCAAGCAAAGGGAGGAACGTAGCCTCAACCAGCTTTTTCCTGGCAACATAAGAAAAACAGGATTTATTTCTGAAAGAGAAATCTAGCTTAAACTTCATTACTAGGTTTTCAATATGAGGTCTAAAAGTTAAACACTCATCAATTAAAATACACAAATACTTGTATTGTGTCACTTGTTCAATTTGACTGGGGTAAGCACCACAGCAATAAATGACAGTATCGTCGGCATAAAAATTAAACTGTGCATTTGAAACGTTTTGACCCAGAATGTTTACATAAATGGTAAATTAAAGTGGACACAAGACAGAAACTTGGGGGAACCCTGATGTAACATGTAATACATAGAGATTTCTTTCATATTTAACACATTGAATCCTCTTAAAGAGGTAATTTTGAAATCATTCAAAACACCTAGCAGCCATTGCTTCAGGATGTGGTGGTCAACAGTGTCGAAGGCCTTTGAAAGGTCAATAAAAAGAGCAGCACAAGTTTTCTTGTTGTCCAATGCCTGAATTATGTCATTACCCACCTTTAAGGATGCCTTGATGGTATGATGCTGTTTTCGAAAACCAGACGTAACCAAAGGTATGGGGAGAGAGTGTTATTGGCATTTAGGAAGTCCTTCAATTGATTATTTACCAACCCTTCAAGAACCTTCGACAAAACAGATAAATTGGAAATAGGTCAATAACTGTTAAGTGAAGTAGGGTCCCCTCCTTTTAACAGTGCAGATTTCCTCACTTTTGGGATGACATTTTGAGTGAGGGTAAGGTTAAAAATGATAGTTAAAGGTTCTACAATAAAGTCTGCTGCAAGTTTTAAAAAAAAATTGAGAGAGTGGGAGGAAACCGGTATATCCAGAGGAAACCTACTCAAGTACAGGGAGAGCAAAGTCCACACAGATACACCCTCTCCAAACATGGGACTTAAACCCAGGACCTTCTTGCTGTGAAGTGGACATGCTAACCACTACACCACAGTGCCGCCCTAGGCCTAAACAACGAAACTCCATTTGAGTCCCAAACACACCAATGAAGGACTCTAAAGTGTATTTGCTTATTTAAATCCAAATGTTGACCTTTTTGCCAAGCGTGTGTATAAATGCAACTTTGCCATTAATTCTGATAACCATGCACACTACAGGCTTATAATAAAGTCTTCTAAAATATAGTTTAGGAACAACTCATTCACAGGGACTTGTCAGAAAGATGGTCCGTATAATTAAGGAAAAATATTTAATTATTGATTGGTTTTCTGTTAGCCCTGCAATGGATTGGCGACCTGTACAGGGTGTACCCCACCTTTTTTTTGTTACGTGTTTTTCCGTAAGATGTTTATTTAGCAGTTTTGCGAGGGGTCTCCTGTGTCAGCACTAGGAGATAAAAGTGTAGCTTTAGGTCTGCAGGACCTGCAGGTTTTGAGGACTATCTGTAACAAGTTGTGTTTTTGTCGTATTATCTTCAAGAGAGGAAAAGAGATGGTGATGAGGAAACAACTTGTAACTAATAATTACATTGTTGTGGTGGTGTTTTTTCCTGTTGGGCTCAGACTAAAAATTTGTTTATTAGTAGGTTTTTCCTATAAACTTCTTTTTTTCCCTATAATTCTTCCTGGTGTATTTAAAAAAGTTTTGTAAACCACATTTTTATATGCTGTAAACATAATATTATTATCATTTAAAAATGAATACCTGTATGAATGCAGGTTTGTATTAATGAATAATTAATTTAAAATGAAATAAAGGCTACGTGAGAATAAAACGTTTTTTATTGCTCAGGGTAATTGTGAGAATTAATACATCAGTCACAAAACAGAGTTTTGGCAAAGGTATTGAAATCACTGGCATTTGTAAGGCCGTCTGTTTGTCTGTTTATTTGTTTGCCTGTAAACAAGATCCTGACCACATTCATGCATGGATTTTAACCAAATAGATGGGGACACTACTATAACCAGTCCCAGAGATGATTTGATTTTGGAATGACATGGTCAAAGGTCAAGGTCACAAATTTGAGAACATCCTCCTTGTGCCTGAACTGACGCACTACTCACTATATAGTGAATTTGGCATTTTGTAGTGGTGTCCCAATGTAGATTGACAATTATTATACACTATATAGTGCAGGCGCCTTACAGCAAGAAAGTCCTGGGTTTGAATCCCAGGCTTGGCGAGAGCAGTTCTCCTCATGCTTGCGTGGATTTCCTTTGGGTACTCCGGTTTCCTCCCACAGTTCAAAGACATGCACATTAGGTTAATTGGCTGTTCCAAATTGCCCCTAGGTGTAAGTGTGAATGATTGTGTGTGTGGTGGCCATGCTGTGGTCTGGCAAGCTGTTTTGGGGTGTACCCCACCTTCACCTAGTGTCAGCTGACATAGGTTCCACTCTTTCCATGACCCTGGTGGGATTAAGAAGTTTGGCTAATGAGTGAGTATATAAAGAACTCAATGTATCCCATAATACATTGTGAAAAGTAGTGTTCAACTGATGGTCACTAACCAAGCAATGGAGTCATGCATTGCATTTGTCCTTATAACAGGAGGCCCGGGACAATTTCAGGAGTTCTTGCACATAAAGCAGTGCATCACAACACAAACTGCCAGTTTATAGGCAAGTTCAAAAAAAACAAAAATGGAGTATTACATAAAATAAGAGACTAAAGTTAAAATGCGGTGAGAAATTGATCCAAGGCCTCAAATTTGATTTAACAAAAACCAGTGGCAGTGTTTCTGGTACAGGCAGGGTACACCCTGAACAGCTCGACCAGACCATAGCAAAGCCAATACACACACAACCATTCACACTCACATCTAGGGGCAATTTGGAACTAGCCTAATGTGCATGTCGTTGGACTGTGGGAGGAAACCGGAGCACCCAGGTGAAACCCACACAAGCACGGAGAGAACATGCAAACTCCACACAGAAATGCCCGAGCTTGGGACCTGAACCCAGAACCTTCTTCATGTGAGGCGGACATGCTCATCACTACTTTTAATTGCGCTGAGGAGTAATGTCCAAAAGTGTTTTAACACTTTACTGTTGAGCTCACTGTATAGTCCTCTGCATTTATTTCCCTACAGAGTGTATAGGGGGTAGTTTTTTTCCTAGTTAGAGGTCAGAAAATCTGGAGTTACAACCTTTAACCAAAAGCAGCGTAATACTAATAATGAGGAGAGGAAGATGAAAAATGCAGTGATGGTCATGATGATGATATGACAACAGGATAATAGCAATAATAACAACAGCAACAGTAATGATAAAGATGCAGCGTTGGTTGTGTGTCTAATTAAAATGTGAAAAAGAAAATCACAAAATACTGGAAAGCCTGTATCTCTCTTTCTCTCTCTCTCTCTCTCTCTCTCTCTCTCTCTCTCTCTCTCTCTCTCTCTCTCTCAGAACTGTGAGATATTATTAACCTCCTCTTTTTAATGGAACAATTCCCATTGCTTATTTACTTATTTCCAACACTCACAACATTGTGTTTTAGTTTGTTTTAATGCAGTCAAATGACTCACAGCACAGAATTTTAATTATTTTTTTTTAACTCTCTGGAGGATGCTGTGTTGATTCTTAATTCTTTCCCTCTCCCTCCACTCTCTTTTCTTTCCAGCAGAGAAAACTGCAGAACCTCCCAGCACTCTGAAAGACCCCATCTCACCACGTTTCTTGGTGCCTGCCTCTCCATTGGCATCTGTCCCCTGTAAGCCGATCCCTGCACCCTCAAGCTCTCCGGCAGAGCACAAAGTCAGTCCCAAACCGAGCCAGGCTGAACCAAGTGCAGAATCCGAGGAGGAGAAAGCCAAGAAACTGCTGTACTGCTCGCTGTGTAAAGTGGCTGTCAATTCCCTGTCGCAGCTGGAGGCTCACAACACAGGTGCGCCAAGCATTTGGCAACTTTCCCTCTAGACTTCCTTGTGTTCCTCACTCTCATTAGCACCAGCTGCACAGAATGGCCTCCGCTATGTGAGTGTTAGGTCCCTTACTCCCTGTTGTGTTCATTCTGTCACAAGGACATGTTTCATCAAGCTCAAAAATCCACTGTGCTGTTAATTGATGTGTTTAGAACGCTTGAACAGATACCATTTTTAATCGGACCTAAAACTATAAACTTTGCATGTATAATCACAATCCAGCCGTCGAAGGAAGAGCTCAGATTCCCCAAAGGAAATATTGTTGGGTTTTGTAGCCGAAATTGCTACACAGCATTGTGTTCATGTGTACGTTTGATTCCATGATGATATAAAACACAATTTTTCCAGCATCTACACTAAAGTGGATACCTGATTTTCATTCATTCAATACTTTGTCAAACCACTTAGTCCTACTAGGGTCGCATGGAGGGTCACAGCGCCAACACACACACACACACACACACACACACACACACACACACACACACACACACACACACACACTCACACCCAAGGGCAATTCAGAACAGCCAGTTAACCCAGTTAACTAACCAGTTAAATAAATGTGCATGTCTTTGGACTGTGGGAGGAAACCGGAGTACCTGGAGGGCACCCACGCAAGCACGGGAGAACATGCAAGCTCCACACAGAATCTACTTATTGAGCTTGGGACTTGAACCCAGGACCTGTGGTGCTCTGATACATGATTTTACACATTTTGAATAATGTGTATGCGTGTTTATTATGTGTAAGTGTGTTTTTCATGAGTCTATGTTGGATATTGTAGCTGCACCCGTCTTCCATTTTTATTGTTTTGGTGTCCGCTGGTTGTTTGTTGTACTGGCGGTCCAGACCCAGGATTTGGGCAGCTGATTTCTGGGCCTTTGACTTCCACGCATGGTGCATGTCTTCCCACTGGATAGATTGTGGCATCTGGTCATGTTTGCTGTGACAGTTGTTTATGTCAATTGATGTCTGCGGCTGTCATTCTTTCCGCTCTTGGGGCTGCTACACGCTATTTTGCAATGTGCCTGTGGTTGCTTTGAGTGGTATTTGGAACATCGGTGTCCGGTAATGCTGCTGTCATGCTTGCTGGGTGGGCTGTACCCATGTGGGAACTGACTTCTCAGCTACATCAATGCAATGAGTTGAAAACAAAATATGTAGGACAGGAAAATCTGGTAACATGTTTATGGCTTTTAAATAGTTCCATAAACATATGAGTTGAGATACATCTTTGATTTCATGCAGGAAGAAAAAGCATATATATGCGCACTTCTCCATTATTTTTAAAGAAGCTATTAACCCAATATCTCTAGCCTCGAACTTAATGCTGTCTTCACATGCTATCAGACTTAGAAATTGTACATGAACGCCCTCAGCACATGAAGTTGCAAAGACGTGTGGGGGGAAATTCTTGGATAATTTTGATACCCAAGTGCCAAAATTGGGTGTGGGGAGGGGGCGTACACTGTTTCTACCTTGTCACTCACAGTGACACTCTCCAGAGGGCTTATGCTTGCAGATTGAGGGGGATATCATTTACCTCTGTGTGTTACATCGTCTCATAAGCAGCAGCTTAAAAAAGCTGCAGTTGAGATCTTCATATGCCCCAAAGCCTCAGAGGAATAGTTTAGTCTTCAGAACAGCGGGATAAGGGACAGCATGGATAAGTCTAGATGATCTGTTTCTTTTTTTTTTTTCTGTTTTTGTTGTTGCTGCTGCATTCTGCTGAACTGTGCAGTATACTGGCGACTTCACAGATGTTCATGTGGCCCTAAGGTAGCATAAGAAATGTAATCTTACTACTGTAATCATAAAGATGGTCTAGTGCTTGTCCCAGGACTGGTATTCACAATCTGTTAGTCCTTTCAGCACACTTGGTACTGCTTATTTTCCTTCTTCTATGCATGTATACAGTAAAATGTAGGTGTATGGTGTCAATATACTCTCAGTGCTTTCTGCTGCTTAAGTGCCAATTAATTTTTATCATGTATTTTTGTGAAATTGCTCAAAACAATGGGAATGAGTTATGATGTGTCATTGGAGCACGCATTGCTTAGCAGGGACCAGAACATGAAGGTTAAACCTTTTTCAAATAATATTTCCTGACAGAAGTGAAAGATGTCACATGTTGTCGTATCTGATCTTTCATGGCAGGTTCGAAGCACAAAACCATGCTGGAGGCGAGAAACGGAGCCGGCCCTATTAAAGCCTACCCGAGACCTGGCTCCAAACTTAAAATGCAGGCCAACATTCTGAAGGGTTCAGGATTACAGAACAAGACGTTCCACTGCGAGATCTGTGACGTCCATGTCAATTCAGAAATCCAGCTCAAACAGGTGTGGGAAAGTCTAAAATTCTAAAATTATTTTCACCATGTCATCATTTTATCCATAATTTCCAACACCAAGCTGTATAAACTTGAATGCTTATTGGATTTAATTCATATCAGGTGATGTGTATTTGTGTAACGAGGGAGGGTG
>JAQMYF010000012.1:20414530-20424821 GCA_030014195.1 Neosilurus mollespiculum | reverse complement strand
TTAATTTATTTATTATTATTTATTTTTTTTACTTTTTAGAAGAATAGAGTAGCCAACTCAAAGCACTAGTTGAATAACCCAGCGCTACGCATACATGATACACATACATATCTGTACATATTTACATATTTATTCTATAACATATTCCATGAGTCTGTCTGGAGCCAAACAAAGAGGCAATGTGTGTGCATGACTCGTGCTTTAACGTGCTGCAGGTGTGTGCAGGAGGTGCGGGACACATCTGGTAGTTGCCATATAGATTAAGCTGGCATCTACTGACAGTTTTTTTTTTTTTTGAGTGAAAAATGACACACGTCTCACTTTCGGACTTCTAATTTGAAAACCGTATTTCCCATCGTTTGAGAGGCAAGAATTTGCTGAACACGGTGATATGAATTATCTCACTATACTGTAAAAAGTGTTTAAACAGTCACGATTTAAATATGACCCTAAAAATGATTTTAGATTATTTTAAAAAGCTTTGTTATGTATTGACTTTTAATGTAGAATTTCTCAGTGCAGCTGTCAGTCAGAGGCTCACCATTTAAATTCTACAAGTGCGTTTGACTCGAACATTACATGGTTCATGTAAAATGGACCACAGATTTTCCTCCATTTTGCTGTAAAAAAATTATTGGTGTAGAGTGAAAATTATGGGAGTAGGAGTGAGTTAAAAAAGCTTTTTAGATGACATCGCGCCCTCTAGCCCAGAACATTCCACCCAGTAGACACCCATTATCATCAGTAGACACCTGAATCATCTGGACAGCGGAAAGGGGAATTATGTGAAAATGTTGTTTGTTGACTACAGTTCAGCATTTAACACCATAATCCCCTCCATACTCACCACTAAGATGGAGATCCTGGGCCCTGATCATCAACGGGACCCCAGTGGAGAGAGTGGACAGTGTCCGGTACCCAGGTGTTTACATTACACAGGACCTGACATGGTCCTGTCATGTTAACACCCTGGTGAAGAAGGCCTGACAGCGTCTCTTTCATCTCAGACATCTAAAGGACTTTAAACTGCCCTCAAGGGTGCTAAAGACTTTCTACACCTGCACCATTGAGAGCATCCTAACGGGAAATATCACAGCCTGGTTTGGGAACAGAGCATACTATCCGTATCGAGCTTCCTGACCTGGACAGAACAATGGACTCTTCTCTCTGTTGCAGTCAGGGAAACGTTTCCGTTCCTTGAAAGCAATCACTGAGCGAATGAGGAGGAGCTTCTTCCCGCAGGCCGTTCAGGCCCTGAACCAGAACACTAGTACCTGGACATTATAGACTCTACCCCCACACATAAACATCCACCTCAGCTTATTGTTGCACACTGACACTTGTCACTTTACAGACACTTGTCACTTTGCACACAGACACTTTACAGACAGACAATATGCTTGAAAAATCGCCACTGCATTATATTTCATTATATTGCATTTATATTTGCCTTTATATTTAATTTATATTTCATTTTATATATATTTTTTGTATCCTGTATTTTATTTTATATTTTTATTTTATTCTATATATATTTTCTTTATTTTCTATTTTTGCATTTTATATTTATACTGACCTTTAACTAAAAAATCCATTAAATAGTTTTAGTTATTGTTATTGTTCTTTTCTTCTTGTTACTGATAGCTTATTCTTCACATTTTAGGACAGTTGTACTAGGCATTTCACTACATATTGTACTGTGTATGATTTTGTATGTGACAAATAAAATTTGAATTTGAATTATAAATACACAAACTGACTCAGAAATCCTTATGACACTTGATCAAAGATTAAGAGAAAACCGTAAAAGGTAGCAAAAAGCCGTTTTGACTGTTGAAATGTCGACATCAGTGTCTGTTTTAAAAGTTTAAGCAAGTTTCTATGTGAAAGTAAGGCTTCTTGGTGAGGTCAGTTTCATGATCATTTGTCGACCCCTCCCCATTCATTTAAATGGGATTTTTTTGGAGTGTTTTTTGTCTAATTGCGTCACCATGGTAACATGAAACGCCAATAAAATTAATTGCACACTTCACGGCACCGAGACACACATTTTGAAACAAACATTGCGTGGGTGCACTTCGCCGTTCGGGCGGTTTTAAGTGCGACGGTAGAAGAATAATAAAAAGAAAAAACATAAAGCGCCCATTTTTTCTGGGTGAATAGGAATATGTGTCTGCTCTTAAGTGCAGCCACATAATGATGGTATGTGATAAGGTGGTCTGAAACGTTAGAACTGTTAAATGTATAAACACCACTAGAGGATCAGACATGTCTGCTGCATGAAGTGATCCATGTACCCACATCCTACCCAAGCTATTCCCTTTCCTTCAATGGCCCCACCCCTTTTGCTGAAAATGCAGTATGTACTTCTTATTGATGAGCAGTAATATTCAGTAATAAAGGGGCTAAAGGGTTAAAATTACACAAAAAAAAACATTCCAAATGATAAAATAATATCATTATTTATTGTGCTGAAAAACTTTAATTATTACAAATACAATTTTTACAATATGACACCGTCTTGTTTTTTTATGTTTCTTGAAATTCTGCAAATCAAATGCTCTGACAAAAGAAAGAAAAAAGGTGTAATCGGTGGCAGTCGCAGGGCTGTAAAAAAACAAAAGTAGTTTAGTCCAAATAAAATGATTGGATGGCCTACCTGGTTGTTAACGGAATTAAGGCCAACATATTGTGAAAGCTAGTGAGCTAGTCATCAGCTTTGAATACTAACAACAGCCATGTTTATTGTTTACTTTTGGTATGATAATCACTGGTGCTTTTCACATGTGAATGAATAAGGTAGTTGCGTATGAAAATGATGCAGCTCTCCAATGCTCCATCTTGTGGATTTGTCCTCTAATAATTATCAGGCATTGCTTTGGTCAAGTGTTTTGGAGGAGTGTCCCTGAAGGTATGAAAAAAGTGAGGAGATTTTTTTGGTTGGATACGTAAAAATTCATTTATTATTGCTGGTTGCCTAGCCAATTAAACATACTCTTTATGACTTCCTAATGTCAACCTGTTAAGTTCCCACCCAACATCGTCTTACAACGACTAGCCAACAGAGGGTGAAAGCTAACTACTTCCTCTTTCCAAACTGCTGCATGCTCACTCAGTGTGGAAAATGCTATTCACCCTCTTCCAAATACATGAGCTCACAGACAACTATGATTGGCCAGTGTCGCTGTGATTGGCCAATGTGGTTGGCCTACCATGCCTACCATGAAGAACACGACCAATTTTCGTCCCTTGTCTTTCGGCATCATTGTCGTCCTATCTTCCAAGAGCTGTTGTCACTAATCAGACCAGAGAAGGGAAATTAATTTTCTTTTTGATTGGGTAAATAATTTACATAAAACACATAATTGGCTGCAACAAGCCTCATCAAAGGATTTGCTACAAAATCTGTGATGGTTCATGTTAGAAAACACTGGAGTCATTATTTAAACCAAAGCCAGTGGAAATCACTTATTTCTCAGTTTTATTTATTTCTTTATATAAGCGGGTGTCTTTGAAATGGAGGTATATGCTAAATTGAATCTGTTGCAGCAGGAAGAGAAATATATATAATGTTGACAAGTTAATGGAAAATACTTTTACAATCTTGGATATGATTTCTTTGAATTATGCAGGGCCATGTACAGTATCTAGTCACTGGAAAAAAGAAGAAAGCCTGAAGTTGAACTAAATAATGTGTTTCTTAAGCCGTATTTGGATTGGATTAGTTGGACATAGGGTTGTGGATTAATCTACGTGTTACTGGTATATTTCTGAGATGCATGTTCTGTCCGACTTCATCATGTAAGTCATATTTAAGGGTTGATTCCTCTCACATTTAAACCTGTAGAAATAACCTCAGGTACGACGTGCATACTGGCCTTCTTTCCTCTTAGAAAAAAATACCAAACTATAGCCTCTTTTTACAAAGCTTCCATGGACTCTTTTAATCCTCAAGGAACAACTGAAGAACATTAAAAAAGATGCAAAGTAATGAACCATCAACATTAAAAGTAATCAGTAAGTTTACCGAGTCCTAGCTCAGCTAGAGCTTACAGTGATTAGCCATAACATTAAAACCACCTGCCTATTATTGTGTAATTCTTACGTACTTGTTGCCAAGAAGGCTTTAACCCATCAAGGCATGGAGTTTACAAGACCTCTGTGTGCTGTGGTATCTGGCCTCAAGGCGTTCACAGAACATCCTTTAACTTCTGTAAGTTGCAAGGAGGGGTCTCTATGGTTTGGAGTTGTTTCCTAGCACATCCCACAGACGGGAAATTGGGAGGCCAATTTCCTCAAATCATTCCTGAGCAGTTATTGCAGTATGGCAGTCACATGGTCTTGCTTAAAGGGGCTACTGCCATTAGGGAACACCACTACGATAAAGGAGTGTACTTGGTAGTTTTGGTAGAAAGTGCATGTCCCAGCTCTCGGTACGTTTCCTGCATGTCCATATGATATAAAAGAAAATGTGATGCATCAGACAAATCCACCTTCTTCCAATACTTCATGGAGGCTCAAAAGTTAAGGGTATGAGTTGCTGTTTAGAAAGTCAGGGATTTAAGCCATAGCACTACCAAACTGCCACAGTTGGGCCCTTGAGCAAGGTCATTTGTGTTCTGGGGGGTGGGTGGTATGGTTATATAGTAATACACTCTGACAAGGGCAAAAATATCTGGTACATGAAAAGAAATTAATTTCACTGTGCTGTCATGCAGGTGACATAGTGTATAAAGCCTTCTTCTTCATTTTATGGATTTGGAAAAAGCAATTTGTATTTTTTTAGCCGAGTTCCACATTTACAAGCCTGTAATGCCACACCAACACATCTATAAATCATGCTCATTTCTTTCAGCTTTATTATAATATAAGCACTTGGAGAATTGTGTCATCAGTTACAGATGCACAGACTCTAAACATTAACTTACCTAAAGCTGTGTTGCTTTTCTGATCATTCATTCATTCATTCATTCATTCATTTGCTGAAACACTTAATGATACTAGGGTCACAGGGAGGCTGGAGCCTATTTCAGCCAAGGCAGAGTGCATGCTGGACAGCTCGCTAGTTCATCGCAGGGCCAACACACACACACACACACACACACACACACACACACACACACACAATTTGGAACAGACAACCAGTCTAATGTGCATGTGTTTAGACTGTGGGGGGAAATTGGAGTACCCAGAGGGAGCCCGGGACTTGAACTCTGGACATTCTTGCCGTGAGGCAGGCGTGCCAACCACTATGCCACCTTCTTTTCTGATGAGTTCTTTTAAAAATGTATATTTTGTTCATTGGTATGTGATCTTGGAAAAGACCTAATACTTGAAAAAAGTATAAACATATATGAGCATACACTTTTTTTTTTAATAATAAAGGGTAAAATACAGTATATTTAATCTTTCCAGATCTGTACAGTCTGTAAAAATTTTGAATTTTCTGATCACTCAAATATGTGTTTTTGAGCTCTAAACTAAATCCTATGACTGTACAGTGATTAATGCCATCAGTGTTGCTGTTAAGATTACCAAAAATGACCATTTTCATAAAAATTAGCATTTTATGGCTCAAAACATCATTTACTGTAAAAATCTATTCAAACTATTCAAAGCCCATGTTGATGTAGAGTCAACTGTTTGGTTCTTCTCTATATCATGAAGTTTAAGAATGTTAAAGCTCTCCTTCAGCCCCCACCCTTCAGTGAGTCCACGCACATTTTTTAAATATACATTGATTGAGACCCATCATTGCCCCCCTGCCTGCCTCCTCAGCCCGTCTCCACTCATGCTCACTGCTCCTAACCTACTTTTTAGCATTTTTCAAAATTATGCAGTCGGTGGACTTATATTTTAAATTATGGGTTCAGACGAGACAAAAAAAAATTCCACAGAGATTCTCCAGTAATAATCCCATTACGCTCATTCCACATGAAAAATTAATCCATTCTTAGTTACATTCAGATCCTTCTCAATCATGCATAGCATGTGTTTACTTTCATTTTGCTTTCTTGGGCTTGTATTTCCAAAGAGGCCACAATTTTTCATCAGTGTTTGAATTATACTCCAGCTTTCCGAGGGGTTCGCTCTTAATCTTTTATTCTGAAAATTTCACATTTTATTTGGGCTCTTCTAAATGTCTGGATTGACATTTGCAAGAAATAATTCAAAGCACAGTTATGTATCATTTTAATTCCTTTTTTTATAGCTGTGAGGCTGATTTGCACAAATCTCTCTCTCTCCCCCTGCCCATTAAAGCAAGTCTGTACAATGCGTTATCTCCTTTTCCTGAGAGAAATCCCACCGCTGTGAGACTGGAGACAGACGTGTGTTGGGCTTTAACACAATTTAAATTCTTAGATGTAATTAATAAGGGAATATTTAATTAATTCCATCTCTTTAATCCCTGCACCTTGTTAGTTTTTTAATAGCTCTGACAGAAGCCAGAGAGCTTTTTTCTTCTCTTCATAATACAAACATTGCTTTTTACATCAGAACTAAAGGACACCTGCTTTATATATAGTAATGTCTCATGTAATTGTTTAGTGACAGCATTAGACAGCAACTGCTTGAAAATTACACTTAGCTGCTGTAAAATTAAATTGCGTCCGTCATGCCTGAGAAAAAATCAGACAGCCTGTCAAGTTAACAGGGAATTCTGCATGATTACATCATTATCTAGTTTTATAAATAGGACTAAATAAACTGGGAGTAACTGGAAATGTTGACTGCTTGTGAAAGTCAGTCACTCTTCCTTTCTGCTTGTCTCACTGCCCCTCTCTCTATCTCTCTCTCTCTCTCTCTCTCTCTCTCTCACTCTCTCTCTCTCTGTTGCTTTACAGGCATGACAAATACAGTATGTGTATTGCCAAAGCTTACATCCAGATGGAAGGAAATAGAAAAATATGTACATAAGTAAAAACTAATAAACAACAAAAGAAACATTATCATTATTATTAGTAGAAATAATAATAATAATAATAATAATAATAATAATAATAATAATAATAATAATAATAATAGGCAACATGGTGGTGCAGTGGTTAGCACGTCCGCCTCACAATAAGAAGGCCTGGGTTCGATTCCCAGGCTTGGAGTTTGCATGTTGTTCCCGTGCTTGAATTGGTTTCCTTTGGATATTTTGGTTTCCTCCCACAATACAGACATGGACATTAGGCTAATTAGCTGTTCCAGATTGCCCCAGGTGTAAATCTGAGAGTGAATTTTTGTGTGTCTGTGTGTGCATTGGCCCTGCAATGGTCAGGTGAGCTGTTCAGATTGTACATCACTTTCCCCCAGTGTCAGCATGTTCTCCCCGTGCTTGCATGGATTTCCTCTGGATACTCAGTACTCAGATATTTCCTTCCACAGTCCAAAGACATGCACATTAGGCAAACTGGCTGTTCCAAGTTTCCCCTAGGTGTGAGTGTACTTTATCTTTGCCCAGTGTCAGCTGAGACAGGCGCCAGCCACCCCACGACCCCAATAGGATTAAGCGGTTCAGCATATGAGTGAGTGATGAGGATTTCTCTCTCTCTCTCTCTCTCTCTCTCTCTCTCTCTCTCATTCTGAAATCCTCTTTTGAAAATTCAGTTCAAAGTGCTTTATTGGAGTGAGCACCACAGTAAATAAATGAAGAATATGGGGGAAATGATCTATGTCACTATTTTCTGATTATGTAACAAACAATGAAGAGAATTGAAAATGTCTTATTCAATGTCTTACTGTCCCTCAGGCTTTGACATTCTGCAGGATATCGTGCAGCTCCAGTGTGTGCCTCTCCCAAAATAATCTGCGTTTGCTCATCATCTGTAAATTGGCAGAAATTTAGAATTTTTCTTTTGGAATTCTTTTCACCGAAAACATCTTTATGATGTGTTCCATATGATTCACAGTGGAAAGAAGCGGAGCTCCGTCTCGACATCACCACTTGTACTATAAGCACGCTGTCTCTGTTCTCTGAGGCAGGTTCTCCCATATCAGCTCTTCTCCCTGCTGAGACTGTGCTCACTCAGCCTGTACCTGATCAGGATCTGTCTCTGCTTTTAATTCAGTTCAGTTCAGCAGTGCTTTACTGATGTGAATATTTTAAATCACATTGCTGCCAAAGCAAACAGTGCAGGTAGATTAAACTTAGTTATACAATACAAAGTCAGTTTATGGATAGAAATTACAAACATAACAAGCAAAAAGCAGCAAATAAATGACATGTAAGTATTCGACCATACAGTATTGTGTGTATTTGCACACTACAGGTACATCAGAAGCAAGAGGCATACTGGTGCACAGGCAAGGATCAGATGATCTGCAACCAACATGAACTGAAGAAAAAAATAAAAAAAGGGAACTATGACCAAGATCCTAGAAAGACTGAGCTAAAAACAAAACACTTTGTAAAGTCAGGCGAACACCATTCTGTCTAGCCATCACACAGCCAGAACACAGCTGTCTAGCCATCACAATTTGGCACTCGTCAGAGTCAGATAAATATATATATATATATATATATAAAATTGTGGAGACAAACAGGGCTGTGTGTGTATATGTGTCTCTCTCTCTCTCTCTCTCTCTGTCTTAATGTGACTGTCCTTGTTCAAATTCCCAATCAGAGCGTAGTAACCAAATACACCAGTGTGGTAGGTTATGGCTTTCCGCCCCTTAGTTACAGCCACAAATCAGTGTCACAGCCAATAGAAACAGTAAAAAACATGGCTTTGATTAAAGCAAATATGGTGGTTGGCAGTTTGGTTCTTTGTCAGGCATGATCTTGCTCCGTAATTAATATATACTGTATGAATACAGTGTATAATTATGATAGTTTCATTATCATCCCAGACAGTCAGCATTCTTCTACACTAAATAAACTTATTAACAATTATGCACTAAAGGCGAGGTGGATGTCAGTGAATAGTCCCTGAGACGAAACATCGAAGGGTTTGATCAATTCAGTGATATCCACCAAGCCTGAGGCACATAAGTGTTTCAGTATATACTACACAGAAACATAGGAAGCGAACTAAATCTAGATTTGTATAGTTTATTTCAATTTAAAACATTTTAACCATGACAGCGGCAGGTGGGCACTGAAATAAGCACTGTGTAAATAATTTACTTAAAGTTTAATATATACTGCACGAAAACATAAAGAACCGCAAACAAAAACACATTTTTTTTAAGGTTGTTCATTTTTGTCGAGCTTTACATGTTCTATAAGCAGAGCATAACCAATGTGTAAGAGCTATGTTTTTAAACCCAACATTGACTAGAAAAGACTAGAAACTAAAAGAGATTTTTATGGTTTATTTTTCTATTTTTAAAGGGTGATGATGCTGCTGCTGCCTGATTTAAGTATTGTGACAAAACGGGACTGTTTGTCAGTCATTTCAATTAAAGCATTAATCACTCTGGATAATGTCTCTTATCCCCCACATAGCAAACCAATCACACCACACCTATTCTAATTATAATTGGTATAGTCCACTATCTTAGAATTAATTAAAAATCAATATTCCAATGGATAATGCTTTACTGAAAATGGCAGGTGAGGGTGAAGTCCTAAAAATTCAACAAAATGCTGTCCCAGAAAATACAGACAAAGATGCACAATATTAATGTTCAAAAAGCACTTTATTTAAACCAAGAATGAGTTTCAAAAGATACCAGTGTCAATAAACTGCTATTAGTGCTTAAAACATTTCTGTCCAAACTTAAATGCTTCAATTTGCTGTTTTCTTTAAAGTGGTTTGCACAGCAACACAAATCTCAGAACAGCAATACAAAATGTGAAAAGAAGATAAACAAGTGTTTAAAGAAAATTTTAGCTTTGTGTTAGAAACCAGAAAGGAACTTACAGTAAAGATAGCTTTTGGAAAGAACCGAACAAGTCATTTTCTATCAAAGGCAGTCCAAAATTCACTGAAGCCAAAAGGTGTATTAAATGAGGATTAAATCCAAACTTAATAAAAGTTTGCATACATTGTATACATCTTTGCACATCAAAACACATTATTGGAAAGTGCCATTGTACTGTGAAAACTCGCACATGACACACCTAGAAAAAACTGTGAACACGGAAGTGATTTTCATATTAATAAACTAAAATATATTCTATTCCTTCATGTATAAGAGCAGACGCCTGTCTAATGTATGTAAATATTATGTAGTATTATATGCAGATGTGTCTAATTTTATTTGATTCCAAAGTTTACTAGTATATACAGTACAGACCAAAAGTTTGGACACACCTTCTCATTCAATGAGTTTCTTTTCTTTTCATGACTATGAAAAT
>JAQMYF010000012.1:20386679-20411156 GCA_030014195.1 Neosilurus mollespiculum | reverse complement strand
AAATACCCTCCATGCAAAAACATATTTAGATATAATTCTGATACCTTTGAGCTCAGGGCTAGCTTTAGTTTATGCCTCATTTCCAGTATTTTGATATTTTTTTTTGGGTTGTGTGAAGTGAATTATTCCAAATGCTTGTAATCACTTCAAGTTTACATGTGTAAATATATCCCTATTAAACATAGTCTGTTATATCACATCAGGCATGTTTTAGTTGGACCTCTTTATGTGAATTACATGGCTGTAGAATATTGTAGAATACTGTTAGTGTCAGTTGATGTAATGACATATTCTATAATTTATTACTGGGACCGAAATGCACTTAAGCAAAGAGCTAATTATGTACACATTACATCAGTTTTAAATAACATGAACAGAATGCTTTTATAAATAATGACAACATGTTCCTTCATTGTAATCGTTTCCCAATAACACCAAAATCTCAGTGTTTACAAAGTACTTTCAATCCCTGGACTTTCCACCTTTTAAAGTCATCTAAACTGCACCGGTTGCTCACATTCATATAGCATCCTCCCATTTACACAGGTCCGCTTGGTAGCCCTGATCCCATAATGCGTAGCGCAAGCTGAGATGCGAAAAGGGCTCTCATGATTTTGTGCACTTGTGAAAGCAAAACAAGTTACAAATGACAGCCTTTTGAAAGAGGCTAATGAAAAATATTAAACGTATTGCAACATACGTTTATGCAACAATAAAGGTGAGTAAAAACCACTTGATGATGAAAAATACATATTTTCAGTGTAGGAGAATTTGGAAAGCTTTTCTTTCATTTTCTTTTAAGCAAGTCTGGAGAAATTCAACAAACAGTCCATAAAAATTCCCTGAGCTCTGAAGTTGTTAAAAGCTTGTATATAGTTGGTGAGCTGGTTGAGGTAAACTTTTCAGATCCATTCAAACTACATCAACCAGCCTGAACATCATGTTATACATGTACTGAAGGTGTGAAAACCAGTGAAAAGTGTACCATGAACTGTTTTAAACTGACTAAAATCCTTGTGTGTGGTGAAGAGCTTTTTAAGGTTGACACAGAAAAATTTAGAACTGTGTTGGCAGCAAAAAAACAACCATGGAGGAATGGATGGTGCCGATCTTTCCTCAGATGGGGCTCTGAAATCATATTTAGGTTTTGAATTAACTGTTTAATTAACTTGTACATCTAAGTTGTGGTAAAATTAATTGTTACGGCAGCTCTAAAGTTATTTGTTAGCTCTAAAACGCAGTGAGGCACTCTCCTCGACTCTCACACAGTTAAATCTGATAAATGTACATCCGTGTGGATCTCATTTCCCTTTGTAATGCTTAAAAATGTAAAACTTATTATTTTTTTTGGCCTACTTTCCTGTGTAGTATATAGTATGCACCTCAGGCTTGGTGAATGTAACAAAAATGAATGTTCCTTCTCAGGAAATATTTTGCGACATCCCCCTCAACTTCAGTGCATAATTATTTATTATTCCACATAATAGTTAAATAGAATAGTAATAATAATTAGATATTGTGCAAAAAATATTCATAACCCCATTAAAATATCTGAATCTCTTTCCACAGATTTCACCTTGAAAATATTTCTTTGCTCCTACTGCCTGTTTCTCCATCTGGTCATTAACATTCTCTGTCGATGTGCGCTTGAGGCACTAATGAAACGTCCCTTCTTGACATTTTTATCCCGCATCTCTTCCACTTTTCTCTGGTGCATCTTCATCGGCTGGGTAATGAAATACGGAAGTGATTATTCATTCTCTCTTCATACGCAATGTGATGACAGTTGTGTTATGTCTTTGATCGGAGACACACCGAGCCGTCGAACGTTGATTAGACTGGCCTTCACCTTCATGTTTCATTATTATTCAGATGCTAATGCTATCTGGCACATATCCACATTTGACAAAGAGCAAGAGCGCGGATCCTGTTGACGCTTTTGATGCACATTGTTAAGTCCTGTCCTTGTAGCTTAGCTGGGGTAGTGCTATTTATTATGAGGTGACACTTTTAACATGGAAATGAGTCTAACTAGCGGTTAGAGACTCTGCTCACCACACTTCAGTGTTTTTCCTGCTCTAAAACTTTTAATCACGTCTACACCTCATTTATCAGCTGCTTCATGAAGTGAAATGACTTGATTTTAAAAACAAGGCTTAGGTTCAATTTGTTTCTATAGCAACCACTCATTAACAGGAACTTGTATGTGTACATAATCTCAAGCTAATAATACTGTAATGAACAGATTAAAAGTGTCTCATTTAAAAAGAAAGAAAAGCATAACTGTTGATGTGGTGAGTTGTTCTGGAATTATTCAGTGTTTCAATGTTATGGAAGGAGCCGGCAGTAAATAACAGTCATTTTTTTAGCTGTGGAAAATCAAACACATTCTAGTTAATTATTGATGCACAAAGCATTTTTTTTCTCCTGGATATAACATAAATCATATTAAGAGCAACCCTATCTTGTGGACATTTCACAACATTGAATATATCTAAAGATATGTCTTTTTATATTAAAAGATATAATCGTTGGTATATTGCTGTGGTATAAAAGGAATAAAACATTTATTAATAAAATGTGCATTCTTTTAGAAAAATAATAAAATTCTGGATAGTAATGTCTTCACATCACTCCAGTAGTGATTACTTTCCAATAACAGCACAAATTGACTATGAATTTTAAAAAATGCCTGCCTTAACACGTCCACATCAACAATATTTTAATTAACTGACTGCTTCCCTATAAGGCCAAATTGAAAGATGCTCCAGTGATCTTTAGCATATATGAAAGAGAACCTGAACTCAAGTGTTATATGGGACACCACATGTGTGACCTAGGGAAATCTGCATGCGTACTTTGCGCTGGTAGGGGCATGCTGTGGTTAACTAATGGTTGTTTTGTATTCAGTGCTCAGGAATGGTTAAGGCAACCAATTTTCTTTAAGTAATATCTCACCCACAAGAGTGCAGTTATAGTGAATACAGGCATGATTCGGTTGAAGGCATAAGACCTTAGGCTGACTACCCTAGCTACAGCTGCGATTGTGAGTTTAACATTGTTTAATAATATTTAGAGAGCGCAAACTTCCACCAAACCCAGTGTTAAATCCCCGTTTGTATTTCTGGGTTTTTTTTTTGTGTGTGTGTGTGTGTGTGTGTGTTTTATTTTGTCTATCTCGGTGGTGGGATGGCTGTCTTGGTTTTCTCTTGTCTGTAGGCCCAGTGCACTGCACTGAATCCTGTTTCCACATCATAGAAGGGCAAACTTGAACTTGGCCCTGCCTCCTGTGTTGTGATTATTGGAACGCACTGCTGGCGGTGTTTTTAAAAAGCAGCAAATCACAGCTTGGGGCGCCAGTTGCCTTTTTTGTGCTTTGTGGTGTGTGCACCGCATTTTGGTATTGTCATTTTCATTGCTGTCTATTTGTGTATAACCTTGTGCCTGGCGCTGACTCTGCTTATGTTGTTTCCCTCTGATTGGATTATTGATTGGTATATATTGTATAAATATATCGGGGAACCCCCCCCCCAATTGTTTTTTGTTTGTTTTTCTTTATGGTGTTAGGTAAATTAGATTGTATTTGTAAAGTTAGATGTGTTTTGTTTATTATTTTGACCTGGCCAGTGACCATTAAAAATAAAAGAACACAACATAACAGCAGTTGTGATCTCTTTTATTAACCTGTATGTTATGACTCGACCAAGACCAGGTCATAACACCAGCAATCTCCCATTTTGTAACAAAATGTTAAAAATTGTTCCATCTCACAATGTTAAATAATCCTTTAAAAAAATTCCTGGTTGCTGGATCATCTCCAAATTCTAACAGAGTCTTTCTAGTTCATAGCTTCACCTTTCATGCCCAACTTTTTGCTAAGAAACACACCAACAAACACACAAACCGAGAATAAAATATAACCTGCTTGACAGAGGTGAAAATTAATATACAGCAAATTACATTTCAGACAAAATGGTCCTCATTTATCAATCTAATGTAGAAACCAGAGTGAGTCAGAGTGAAGAAATCATTGTACAACTGGGTTCACATGTGATTTATGTAGCAGTACAAATCTCATCAATCACAGCATAAGAATGACCAGACATTGATAAACGTCGCATCTGAAAATCATTGTCATTTAAACATAACACCTTTAAATATTCTTAGTTTAGCAGCTGTACCGCTAGACTTTACAACATTAAAAGCTGTAATATGACCAAGAAGAGACACTTATGTGCCCTTAAAATAGAAGCTTTAAGGTCGCAAGTCCAACTGAACACATTACTTCTTTTTGACAGCTTGAGAAGTAGTGCCATAGTACAGGAAGCAAAAATTTAAATGTGTCTGTAGTACACAGATGTCCCCGCCATAAGCTGAAGTAAGATATAATTACCATTTAAAAAAATATAGAATGGTTATGTATTCCCATTGTATTACATTAGGATAAAATCCAACAATCCTTTAAAATTTTATTTATCAGACTCAATTACTTTTCCAAAGTTCAACTCCATCCAAATCCCTCTAAAAGAACATCATAACTGTTCTTCCCTAAATCAAAAGTTTGGTATTCACAGGTATTGTACATCAGAGGATATGCACCCTACAAGTATTTTCTTTTTTGGAGTTCATAGGTCAAGGTGACAGAAACATGAAACATGACATGACAGGTATGCAACATTCTTCCTTCCCCAAATGTATTCAGACATCAAGTTTAGTATGCGCTTCGAATCATATGGCTTTTTTTACAGTAGTCCTATGACTGCCTTATGTTAAACACGCAGGACTTTATGCCCATTATATACCTACATGTATTACACAACTTTTTTTTTTTTTAACAACAGCATTAAGTTGTATGTATGTACAGTACATATGGGTTATAAATCAACCAAGTATCACAGGAATATCTTACGATGTTCATACAAAGGTGATATAATATTTACAAGACAAATATTTATTTGTTTGTCTTGTCAAAATCATTTCATTTTGTATGAGCATTGCGCAATTTAACTTATATATATATACGACCTTTATTCCCCACAACAGATGTACAACACACATCTTTTATTTGAAGGTAACTACACAACATTCAAACCTACCTCACCCAAACCTACATCAGTCTCTTCTGTCATTGCTCCACTTAATTTGTAAGATAAAAAAAAGGTGATGGCCCCCAGTTCAGCTAACTGGGTTATCAAAGGCCAGCCATGTCTCTCACTGTCTGTGGTGAGAGGCATGTAAAAGAACCATTGCTGAATTTCGTCAAGAGTAGGCTGCATAGCCGTCAGCATGTTTCTGCCCTGCGATGGCCTGACGAGCTGTCCAGGGTGTACTCTGCCCTCACCAGGGTTGGCTGAGATGGGCGCCAGCCTCCCTGCGACCCTAATTAGGATTAAGCGCTTCATAAAATGAATGAATGAAAAAAAGGCGATGGTTTAGTGTATGAGAAGTTGTTTAACATTGATGTATTTGTCTTTTTCCCCTCCAAATCATACAGATTTGCAGGCAGAAGGCAAGAAAACGGTAGACAGAGTGCGTACATGAGCCAAGGCCAAGTGGAAAACAAAAATACAACCAGTGGAGTGAGAATTTGATGGGATGTGCATGAAATGATTATAGGTGGAAAGAGCAGAGGCCTCACAACAAGGTCCTCTGTTCAATTCCCAGGCTTGGGCACTTCTGTGTGGTGTTTGCATGTTCTCCTCGTGCTTGTATCATGTTTTCTTCTGGGTATTCTGGTTTCCTTCCAGACTCCAAAGGCATACGCATTAGGCTAAATAGCTGTTCCAAATTGCCCCTAGGTGTGGATGGATGTGAGTGTGAATGGTTGCATCTGTGTATTGTTCCTGCAATGGTCTGGCAAGCTTTTCAGGGTGCACCCCATTTTCACCTAGTGTCAGTTGAGATAGGCACCTGCCTCCCCATGCAGGACTTTATGCCCATTATATACCTACATGTATTACACATGTATAGCATGATGAAGCGGTTCGACAAATTAATAAGTTCAGTGAGTAAAATCTATATTCTCTTTCAAAAAAACCTCCCAAAAAAACAAGCCCAGCCAAGGGCTTCTGTGAGAAGCTTTTTCCGCCTTTTGTGTTCTCCCCATGCTTGCATGGGCTTCTTCTGGGTACTCCAGTTTCCTCCCTCAATCCAAAGATACATACATTAGTTCAAATGGCTACTCTAATTTGCCCATAGATGTGAATGTGACTGTGTGTTTATATCTGTGTTAGTCCTGAAATATACTGACGACCTGTTCAGGGTGTACCCCGCCTTTTGCTAGAAGTTATCAGGGATTGCCTCAAGCCAAAAAGAGATTAACGATATAAATAATGGATGGCTGGATGCATCATTATGGTTAATGGGTATTGTTTTATACAGTATACCAGTATCATATTATACCACTTGTTTTTATTACTCTTTAACATGTGATTTTGGACTATTTGCTATTTTTTTATGTTACTGTGTTATGTTAGCATTTAATTGTCTTGATTAGATTTGCTAAAGTGCACTATTTACATTTACGACATTTGGGAGACACCCTTATCACATTTTTACAACTGAGCTGTTGAGGGTTAAGGGCCTTGGTCAAGGGCCCAACAGTAGCAGATTGTTGGTACTGGGGCTTGAACTACCAACCCTTTGATCAGTAACCTAGAACCATAACCACTGAGCCACCATTGCATAAAATGCTGGATTTACTTAAACACTATTAATAGTTAAGAAACATGAAGTAAGCTGTATAATTACATACTTGCAGTGCTACTCTAAGTCAGGATTAAAACACATTAGTATATGCTACATGAGAACATATTTGTTGACTCACAATTAAAAAACATTATTCCGAGTGTTTTTTACGTTCACTTTGAGAAGGCACTGTCATCATTATCATACTTTAAAATGGAAAAATAAATCATAAACCTCTTGTTTTCATGTGTATAGTAATATAGTATACTAAAAAATCTTTACAGAGTGCAGTGTACTTATGTTTACATGTCCTTAATTCTGAATTTGTATGCTATAAACAGACGCCATTAGCTACATAGCATTAATACATTGCTTAGCTCTAATCAGAGTGTGGTGCTGATCTGATCGGCCTTTGTCATGGTTAAAATATGTAAAATTAAACAAAAAAAATATATTTTTGGTTTGCTTTTCTTTATATTACTGCATAGAATATAATCTTAACATGAGTTAAAGAGAAGTCTTGCATCTGTCATGATTTAAAAAATGTGAAAAATACACCACAAAAATCTCTTTTAAGTGTGTTTTTGCTTATGTTCCCATGTAGTATATACCAAAACAATTATGTACCTCACACTGGGTGGATGTTGTTGAACTGAATAGTATGAAATGTTCCATATCAGGAACTACTCAGCGACATCCATCTCACCTTTAGCAAACAATTTTTAATAATCTAACAGTTCTTGTTTACTCATTTTATTGGCCATGTGGCGTTCCAAGAGGGATAATATTTTCAATAGGATGCTTCATTATAAGTATCACACCACTGGTCTGTATTCACGACGTAAAATATTTCACTTTTTAGGTCAAAACTGTTACTACAGTAATGTTTCTGACATTACCAGTAAACATGTTGATACTTTTAAAAATATAATTTTTGACTTAAGATGAAAGTTCATCAGATAAAAATGAAAAAGAAGAGGGGGCATCAGTTTTACTTATCAGGCAGGCATGAGGCAAGAACACACCTCAGACATGCTGCTAATCCTTTATAGGGTTAATGTATATTATTTGAGTGTGTTAAATCGGCATGACCAAACACTGAATCTTTTATTTCTGCTAAAGCACACACTTTTTTTCCATTCTCCACCACTCCCAGATTAGCTCAGGAAGTGTGTGGTAATACTCTGATGAGTGGTGTAACATTTACATTGAGTCATTTTCCAGAGTCGCTTATAAAAGGTGCTCTGGCATGGAGCTGAGGGATCTGTAGGGTTTCATAACCTGAAAGATTTTTAAAAGAAAAAAAAAGGTGGTAAAACAACTGATATCTGTAAATCTTATTACACCACATTGCTTTTAAACTGTATAATCTGATTGGCCAAAAGGTGTTCAATAACGATAATGAAATATGCTATGGCTTCTACATAATATCCCAAGAACCTGAAGGTTTGATGCCTCTCTCTCTCTCTCTCTCTCTCTCTCTCTCTCTCTCTCTCTATATATCTATATATATATATATATATATATATATATAGTCTACTGCCAACTTGTGTAAAACAACCATCCATCCATTATCTATGCTGTTTATCCGGATAACACAAATGCCAACTTCCATTCACTGCTATGGGCAGTTGAACTGTATGAGGATTACCTTGAGGAAACCCACACAAGGATGGGGAGAACATGTAAACCGAACACAACCAGCACAACTCAGAGTTTCTTGGCCATGATTTGAGCATCCAACCTCGAACCTTGCTGTGAAGAGACAAATATATTTGTTAATTTTCCAAATTGTTTTGTCAAACCAAGAATATTTTATTTGAAATATTGCTTACTGTTGACACCAGCATCATGGCGAAGTGGTCACAAGTCAATTTATTGCTAGCTGGTATGAAAACAGTAATGTTGCTTTCAAGGCTAATTATACTTTTGTGCTGGATTTGTTTCCTGAAGTGTTCTTGGAAACTTTTGGAAATTTCCAGCAGTATATTCTCTCTAGTAGCAGCCTTTGATTATGACTCACGAACCCCTGCTTACCTCTGGAGTCCTTCCAGTCTAATTGCCTGAGGGGATTGTTGCTTTTATTGCTGTTTTTCTTTATTATTATTTTTACTAACTGCTTGTTTTTGAATTTCCTCTGAGTCAGCATACAGACCATCACGGCCAATCAAGCTGATTGAAATTTTACTGTGCTGCCAATTTCTTAACAAAACAAACCTGCTGACTATGCTGGGTAAATGTTTCTGTGTTTTTGTATTTCTACTAGATAGATAGATAGATAGATAGATAGATAGGTAGATAAAATCTCATCCAAATCTCAATGTTTTCTTTTTAGTTTCCATATAAACAGTGTGGAATGTGTGTCTATGTACAGCTTCAAAGCAGAAGTCTTGGAGAACTTTAACATTTATAGAGCTGGGGAGTAGTGCGTGGATGTGCTAGTGTGATTTACACTTTGTGAATGTGCTTGTGTTTCTCACCAGGGACTCGACAGCATTCTGCAGCTCTACAGATGATCAGTAGCTGCTTTTCTCTTTTGTACATGTCATGAGCATATACATGTCACTCAAATTATAGATGGCTGTTAGTCTGTAACCTAAAAAAAAACACATATTGACATTTTAATTGCTCTACTCAACTGCGGTGCCATTGACTGCAAAGCTGCTATGCAGGTGTACTGAGTAATGGAGTGTGAAAGTTGCTCTGAGGCATCTAAATATCGATGGCAACATAATGGGTTTAAAAATTGCAGTGTGATATAAAGCTTAGCGTGCCAGTATATTAGCACACCCTTTTCTGTTTATTTTGGTCATGTGTTTCAAAGATAGACTTGGAATCAATGAGGGGAAAGAAAGGTAGATAATTTTCCCTCTTACTTTAAATGGCATCAATCAGCCATCAAACTTGTTCAAAACAAGACGCTGGCATCCATCTTGGACAACCAGGATCACTTTAGCTGCACTCAAGACAACTCAATATTGCGAGATTACAACTTGTAAAAAAATTGTATTCACTTGACACAGCTCAAATTGATGATTGAGGGCATTGCTCAATTGCCCAACAGAGGCAGCTTGGTGGTACTAGGGCTTGAACCATCGACCTTCGAGGGATTCTACAAAATTCTACAAAAACACCCTTGCTGAGCCCAGGACTCGAACCCAGGACCTTGTCACTGAGTTGATGCATGGTTGGTTTTGCTTTCTTGAATTGCAAGCCATGAATGGCTACCACATCACTTCATCAGTATTTGGACTCTGACCTATCATTTGAAACATGGCCAATTTGGCATCATAGAGTGGAAATGTATTGTAAATTATATTGTATACGGTCCAATATCCCTTCCTAAATCTCAAATTGTTTAAAATTCAAATGCTCATCTCTACTTCAGTGAGGCACCTCTCTTGCAAAACGATCTCACTCTTTCCTTTTTGTCTGATCTTCATCTTCTGTCCCCTTTTCCACTGCTGGCATGATCACTATTTCTCCATTTGGACTTCAGAGCTGGGAGCAACTCCTCTACCCTGCATCTCTCTTTTCTTTAAATGTAATCAATCTTCCAGATTCAGCCCTTCAACATTCCCCTCAGACCTCTCAGAGTTTTTTAAGCTTTTCTTAAGTTTCTGATATTAACCTTTGTCTTCTCTGCCCGAGGTATGGCTTGGTAAAGTAACCCAAAAGCATCTACATTTGCTGAAAAGTGTATACGAGTGCAATGTGTAATTATAATTATTACTATTATTATCAAAACCCATTGCAGTAATGCACATTTGCCTTTTAGATATGTACCTGAAGTATATTTCTCTGTAAAATGCTCAAGCAGCAGGTTGCTTAATGCAACACAATTACATGCTTCAGTGTGCGTTTATATCCAGTATCCCGGTTCATGGCTTTTTCCCCCCTTGATTGTCAAAGAAGTTGTATGTGGCAGTTTATCCAGAGACCTTCGGTCTCGTGAAACCGTGAATCTGCAGCTGTATAGGGAACATTCGGTTACTCCAAGATGGCAGTGCATCTCCTGCTATGGCTGTAGAGGCCCACGCAGGAGTGGCAGTCTCGGCTGCATCATCTTCACTTGAAGATGGTGTTGTCTGGTGCAGTTCTGGTGCTGTTCTTCCTGCGTACACGTTTCTCCTCTGCAATTGTACTCAGCTTTGACTCTTCCCTCTCAAGACCCTTGAGTTCCTGCCTCCAGCGGGAGCGATTACTGGCAACATCCTCCCACCCATTGATGTTCATGTCCAGGAGCTTCATGTCCTTCTTGTCGCCCTTGAGCTCTCGCACCTGAGGCCAGTTCTCCATACAGCAGGTCTTTTGGTATTCTCCCGTCTGGCATGCTATGGACATGGCCTTGTCAGAAAATGGTGGCATTGTCAGAAAATAGTGAAGAGGCTTGGAATCTGGGCACGGTCAAGGACCTCATGGTTGGTGACATGGTCAGTCTAGCTGATATCTTGGATCTGTTTTAGGCTGCAGAGGCGGTATTTGTTGAGGTGCCGCTCCTGTCTGGAGTACAGAGTCCAAGACTCACTGCCATATAACAAGCTCTGTAGGCCGCAATCTTGGTACTTGTAGTCAGTTTGTTGTTCTGCCATACTTTCTTGGTTAGTCTTGCAAATGTAGCCACGCGTCCGATCTGTCTGTTGATCTCTGGGTCCAGTGGGAGACTGTCTGTGACAGTAGAGCCGAGGTAAGTAAACTCGCTCATTGACCTCAACTCATAGTTGTCGATGGTGATCGATGGAGGATGTTCGACGCACAGGCTCATCACATTTGTCTTTTTTAGGCTGATCGTCAGCCCAAAGTCTTGGCAAGACCTTGAGAAGTGGTCCATGAGGCGCTGCAGTTGTTCCTCAGAGTGTGTAGCCAGTGCTGCATCATCTGCAAACAGCATGTCCTGAATAAGCACCTTTCATACTTTGGTTTTGGCTTTCAGTCTTGACAGGCTGAATAGCTTCCTGTCCGAACTGGTATGTAGGAAGACACCATGTCCTGAATGCATGCTTCAGCATGAAGGCAAAGAAAATGCTGAACAAATTCAGGCCAGCACGCAGCCCTGTTTTACACCGCTTCGGAAGTCAAAGGCCTCAGATGAAGTGCCGTCAAACTGAACGACACCCTTCATGCCTCTGTGGAGTCACTCGACCATACTAACAAACCTTGGAGGGCAGCTGATATTGGTCAGGATCTTGAACAGGCCATCTCTATTCACAAGATCAAAGGCATTGGCGAGATCGATAAAGGTTGATAAAGGCAAGGCAGAGGGGTTGTCTTTGTTCCCTTCACTTTTTGCCTGGCTCGATCATCGTCAGCATCAAGTTTTTGATGGCAAAGACGACACCATGCTCCCTCGTCTCGTCTTCTTTCTTACCCTGCCAGAAGAATGTGTAATCATACTCCTGCAAGGAGCTAGATTCTGCAAGGCATGTTTCCTGTAATGCTGCGATGTCCACATTGAGTCTCAGCAGTTCGTTGTTAATCACCGCTGTTTTTGCATGTTGCTAATCTCACTGAGGTTGCTTGATAGTCCTGTGGTCATTGTTTATATGTTCCAGCACCTGAATCTGGTGGTGGATTCTTTCTTTTCGTTTGCTTCTTTCTCTTGTCTGGTAATGCACTGACAGCCCGTCTGTCAGGCTATGGTGTAATTTTTAGACCCATGCACCCAGTGAGGCAAGCGGGCTGTGGCAAGACAGCACCTTACTGACTGGGGGCTGCTTGGCTCTAGCTGGGCGGTGGCTGTCCAATAAGGCACGATGACCTCTCCCACCATCAAAAGCAACCCCTGGTTCCATGTTCTATGCCAGTTGAACAAGGGCTTAAAAACGGTAACTGTTGCTTTCCATGTTGTACCATCACGTTGGAATGAGGCTGGAGTGTCCTCTCCAGGGCGTAGGCCTGGGCAGTGCTTCAAGGAGACCAATTGTTGCTCATGCAACAGGTTTCCTCTCTCCATGGCAGCAGTGTTGACCAAGGGAAAGGCTAGTGCCTATGCAGCTTGACACTGATGTCATTGCAGGAGTTGCCAGAGCGATGTTTATTTAACTTCGAACTGCCTTAGGGACTCCGACTCTGGATTTGTCCTCAGGGATTACTTCCCAATCCTTTCCCATGAATGGGTGCAGCTACAAGGCAGCGGAGGTTTAGAGTCAGAGTTTTCCTCCTCCTACCCCTGCTCTAGGCACAGTGATATTAGTAATCTTGAGGCGATATTAGTAATCTTATTAATAATCTTAATAATCTTATCTTATTAGTATATATATATATCTTTATTCACAGACTCAAAAGTCCAGATATTAACAACACACACACACACACCATAAACACATATAAAATCACAGACATACAATACCTGTCCATGATCAGCAATTAAAATACATAAAGTGGAGGTGTATCCTAAGTCACTCAAACTAGTGTTAATCATATATCTTCATTTATTCATTTTCTGAACTGCTTAATCCTAATTAGGGTTGCGGGGAGGCTGGCGCCCATCTCAGCTGACTCTGGGCAAGGGCAGAGTACACCCTGGACAGCTTGCCAGGCCATCGCAGGGCAGAAACACGCTGACAGCAACGCAGCCTACTCTTAACAAAAATCAGCAATGGTTCTTTTACATTCCTCTCACCACAGACAGTGAGAGACATGGCCGGCATTTGATAACCCAGTTAGCTGTACTGGGGGCATATATCTTTTATATATAAAATTCCTTAGCAAAGCATGGAAAGTGGAAACATTACAAGACACAAACATATAACTTGTACTTTCCCAATTTCACTACTTCAGTAAGATTCTAAGAGCATCATAATATGCAACCTTAATCTTATTCATCTTTGATTTACGATTGCTACACAATAGGTGAGCTGTATAAAGTGGTGTACAATAAGCTTAAAAAAGTGCTATTTTGACATCATCAGAGCACTTGTGAAATTTGTGTGAATGCATATTTGCTTGGGCATATAACTTACAGCACTGACGTTGCATATCATTATCATCATAGAGATGATGCCCCAAGTATTCCAGTTTTGTGACAATATTAAGTTCTTGCTCTGCTAAATAAAAAGGTGGAAAAAATTTGCTTCTGATCCTCTGTAGCACAATAAGGTGCCTTAACAATTAAGTCATCAGTATACGTCAAATGATTAATAAACCTATCCCCCACTATACATCCATTCTTATACTTCTGTAATTTCATCAACAGCTCATCAATATACAAATTAAACAAGACAGGTGACAATATCCCCCTGTCTAACGTAACAGGAAAGTGGGTTGATACGGTCCTTCCCCATCTGACCTGCATGGTTTGGTGAGTGTACCAGTAGTGCAAGATTTGTATTAAATTAGAGGGAACCCATCTTTTTCGTAGCTTAATAAATAGTTTACCATGGTTGATGCGATCAAAGCTTTGGATGCATCTAAAAAGCAAATTAACACTGTTGTATTGTGCCTCCTATAATTAGACACAAGTTCTTTTAGTGCATAAACACAAATCTGTCCCAGGTTCATTTTTAACACCAAACTGATTTTTAGTACTTATTACATATTCTTGGAGTCCATCCAATAAATTCCGCTCTAGCCCTTTAGATAATATACTAGCTAGAGCAATTGCTCTGTAGTTATCTATGCTTGATGCTTTACCAATTTTGTCCTTGATAAATGGCACGTATAGTACAGATAATATAGTAGGTAATATGCCATGTGCATAATCCATGTAAAACACATCGCAAGTAGCACTGAAAGTCTGTAACTAATGTATTTCAAATGTTCAGTTTGTTATTAAATCAAGTCCACATGCTTTGTTCACAGCCAATTTCCCAATAGTACGGTGCATGTCATCTGGTTTAACCCTAACTTCATTATTATTAACAAATCATCAACCTCTCAACACAATTAAAAAGCTCCCTAAAATGTTTTTTTCTATATTTCAGCAATGTTTTCACCTCCAGAGAGGAGAAAGCTATCTCACAGTGAGAGGTATCTCACAAGCCATAGAGTTTGCCCTTATCATCTGCTCATTCTTTGTAATGAATCAAACGGCATATTTGAATCTGGACCGTGCCTGAATTACTTATGATATTAGTAATCTTATAAGTAACCTTGAGCCTTCTTAAGGAGAGTAAGAGCACAGGACATTTAATCTCGAAATTTTTTCTATTCTACAAATTGATGTTGTACTGCCAAGTTTTCACACATGTGCAGGATTGTTTCTCCTGTCATGCAATCATTGTTATTGTTATTGTAAACAGACACAGAACCAAAACAAGATACAAAACAGGTGAATAAGAGATATTTAAGCCTATGAGCTGTGGTGGTTTTGCTGGGAAACCTTTGCATTCAGCCAGAATTAATTGATAATGGAAGATAAAACACATCGGCTACTCACTATTGAATGGACACCTTTGAAGCTATTCATGCCAGTAAACACAAAACGTTATAAGAATGGAGTCTTTTTTTTTTTTTTTGGAACACAATGCTGAGGCCAGTCTTAAAAAAAAAAAAAAAAAAACACACATTCTCTGTGGTGAATCTCAACCCACAATGTACATTTGTCCAAGAAAACTTGTCTACTCTGTTCCTGCTCAGCTTCTGATTGTGAGCATTCGCAGTGAACTTTAGCAATCAATCTGCCTGAGTTAACATTCAAATATGTAGCATTTGGCATGGTCGCGTGAGGGTTTGGTTCTCATTCAAATGTGAAGTGCTCGCACCATGTGCCAGTGTTTCCTCAGGTGCAATAATTTCTTATGGACACGCAAAGCCTCTGTTTTGCCTCATTTTGTGCCAAATTCCCCCTGGTCCTAAAATCTCTAAGTAATCCAAAGCAACAGATGCTGAAAAATATGGCTTGTTAAAGAGAGACAAGGACTCAGGAAGTTTTTGTTTTTGGTGGTTATTTTCATGAAGTCTTCATATGTATCTGTATTTTCTTGCAAATGATTATGAGGCATGCTAAATGGAAACTAATATTCACTTTCCTTGTGTGCTTGGCCGGTTCGTCTTCTGCACACAGGGAACTGGAAGCTTTTTTTCTGCATGTTTTACAGTTCTCTTTATCACAGTAATGTTTCCAGAGGGAATCCTTTGACTGGCCTTGCGGTTCTAAACCAAAATACATCTTAGAGAGACTGCCATTAAAGTGGCAAAACATGATACTTCAAAAGCTGCAGTACAAGAAAATTGTAAACCTTGGGGTGATAGGTTTATTGGTGTAATAGAATAATTCCTCAACATATTGCTACCCTCTAAGGGGATGAAGTGGTTGCAGCTTCATGCGTGAACTGCTTGAGTTTCACAAGCATCTGGCACATTTCATCTATAAATATGGCAAAGAGGCACCTAATTTTGCAGAAAGAGGCCATTTGAAAGACATGACAGATGACTAATCACAAACACTTCCCCTGTAGCTCAAGAGCAAATTTGCAAGGCTAGCAAACTACAGCGCTGGAATAACTTTTAAAGATGGATTCTGATGATTATTGTTTCCTAATTCAGTAAGTATAGCTTAGTTAAAACAAACAAACAAACAAAAAATGCCCAAAGCCTGCAGAGTTAGTGTGAGCCAAGGCAATTACAGTTTCTGTTGTCACTTCCGGTGCTTGATCGTGCCTCCTTAGGGTTTCTTTGAGGTGATAAGCCTAGAGAATTTGGCCCAATGATTATCCATGAGCCACATGAGGTCAACTGGTGCTTACAGTGTTGACAACGTGGAAGGTGGGGTTTTAACTATTTCGTAAGTGATATATATATATATATATATATATATATATATGCAATACCTTGTGTTTATGAAGTTGTTATGTGAATACCCAGAAACACCCCCAAAAAGATGGTAAACTAACACTTTCATGTAAATTTGACTTACTTGGCTCCCAGAAAAGTAAAGTACGGAACTGAACATTTTTTCACTGAAGTTATAAGATGAATTGTACTTTTTTGTTAGTGTGCATCTTTAACCTGGTAAACTACATTTCTTCATTTATTCATTCATTTGACCAACTACTCAATCTTACTAGGGTAGCAATCAGCTGACTCTGGGCAAAGGCGAAGTACACTCTGAACAGCTCGCCAATCCATCGCAAGGCAACACACACAGTTCACACTCACATCTAGGAGCAATTTGGAACAGCTAGTTAGCCTAATGTGCATGTCTTTGGACAGTGGGAGGAAACCAGAGTACTCGGAGGAAACCCACGGACATGCAAACTCTGTGAGGCAGATGCGCTAACCACTACGTCACCGTGCCGCCCTATACTGAATTGAATAACCTTTAAAGTTTTATTCTAAAGCTTCCCATGACTGCGGCCTAATTATGTGCCTTAAATACATTTTTAAGGTACACTATATTAAGATTTTTTTTGTGTGTGTTTTGGTTGGGTTTTTTTTTTTTTTTTTTTTTTTTTTACATTTCAGAGTACCAACCCATTGATGGAGAAGGGTACACTTTGGTACCAAAAGTGATGCAAGGTGAAATATATATATACAGAGAGGAGAAGATGATGTAGGTGAATTCGTATTGCCGCTATTCCTTATTTCTACTCTCACTAACGCACACAACAGCTGATCAGGAGGATTTTTTTGTTTTCATTTTCAAATAACTGTTTTATGAAATAAATAAATAAACAAACAAACAAACAAACAAATAAATAAATAAAATTTAAAAAAACAGTTCAGAACTTATGGCCTCCAAGGTTTCCATATTAAAATATCATCGCAAGAATCTGCAAATCTCTGAGCGAAATCATCGTTCATCCATCACATGCGGATGAACATTTTTGTTTGCATTGAGATCAAGCAGAAAAACAGGAATCATTTCTAAAGTAGACCAGGTATTAGTCATCCAAGGCAGAATGCCTCTGAAGCATCTTTGCTCATTTCTGTGCCTCTAGGTACAAGCAACCAGCCTACACAACTTCAAAACACTCAGATCTGTTTCCAGGAGAGCAGTCTCATGCACGAGTGTGTTATCTAACCACTACATGTATCAGCGTGAAGCACTTTTCAAGCATAACAGGACACCTTACCAGTGGTTCAGTGGAATGATCTGGATAATAAAAGAGTATGTGAAAGTATAAAGCACATAAAGTTCACTAATAAAATGTATTATTGAAAATATTTAATGGGAAAATGCACTTATTCCTAAAGTGTTGTTCTGAATAACATAGTCCAAAACATGACATGCTACTGGTTGTGATTTCTTTATGTTTCTGTATTTTTCCAGATCCCTTCTCATCCATCACCCATCATCCATAATCAGGGTCATGTGGAGGCTGAAGCCTGTCTCAGCCAACTCTCAGCCAACTCTGAGTTCACCCTGAACAATACACACACCACCATTCTCACACACTCAGACCTAGGGGCAAACTAGAATATCCAGTTAGCTTAATGTGCATGTCTTTGGACTGTGGGGGAACAGGAGTACCCTGAGGAAGCCCTATACACATTCCACACAGAAACATCATCGCTAAGCCCGGGATTCCAACCCAGAACATTTTTTGGTGAGGCAGATGGCCTACCACTACACCACGATGCTACCCTGTGCCCATACTATTTTGATAGATATTTCTATCTCAATTTATTTTATACTTCACATATATTCCAATATTCATATATAGTGACATATATATTCACATATATTTTATTACACCATTACCAATAGTCAAAGCCATTGCATCGGAGTAGGCAAACTAGACAGTTGCCTAAGGCCCTGAGTTGGGAGGGGACCCCCAATGGACAGCTAATAGAACTACACTGCAATGATACCAGGTGTGCTGTAAACTTCAGTGAATGACACAGTGTCAGAATACCACTTAAGGGTGGTCCCCACTAGTTTGTTGTCAGAGCCAAAGACACTGGGCAAAGGTGGGGTACACCCTGAACAACTCGCCAGACCATCATAGGGCAACACACACAACCATTCACACTCACATTCACACCTGCAGACAATTTGGAATAGACCAATGTTCATTTCTTTGGACTGTGGGAGGAAACCAGAGTACCTGGAGGAAACCCATGCAAGCATTTGGAGAACATGCAAACTCCACATAGAAATGCCTGAGCCAGGGACTCAAACCCAGGACCTTCTTGCTGTGGAGCGGACATACTAACCACTACACTCTTGCTTGTTTTCAGAAGTAAGCAACTGGTTTTAGAATGAAACCCCGGCTGAATCTAGACAGAGGCACACCTGTGGTTAAGACCCTGTCAAGGGGTCTTAGCACAGCAAGGGTCTAATGGGTATTTGAACCCACAACCTTTCAATCATGAGCCCAGCACCTTAACCACTACACCACAATTAATAATATATAGTTTTGCATAAATGTTCTTAATGCCAAAACCAACCTGAACAATTCCTGCAGTTTTTGCTAACACACACTTTCCTCATAGTCATATATACAGTATGTACAATACAAGCCAAGAGTCAGAATGATCAAGACACAGAAAAAACACAGTAGATGGCAAGCCTTCGAAATGATACAGAGCACATAATATGTTTGTATGTCTGGTCTCAGGAAGTATAACCAGAACAAATTTAGTTTTTGAAGAGGGAGATCTCTGTTTGTAGTGAGGGGTATCTCTGAGACTTCCTGTGACACCACTTCAGAGCTCAGACACAGACACAAAATTCCACAACCAGCAAAACTCACAAAGCGCTGAAAATAACCAAATGATGATTAAATGGTGAAATTGCGCTTCCTTAGCATTGCGTGCATGAAATCTTTCAGAAATTCTGCTCATCCACTGCAGCACATCAGCCACCATACACTTCTTTTCTCTCTTTTATAGGGTGCCATTTCTTTTGTCCTAACTGAATACATCATCATTATTCATTTAAATTCATTGGTTTGTTTTAGATTGCTGCCTATGAAACCACAGATTTAAAAATTTAAAAAGTTTCATGTATAGTTCAGGGTGGCTGGGTGGCATAGCGGTTACCACAACTGCCTCACATAAAGAAGATCATGGGTTTGAGACCCAGGCTCAGCAAGGGCGTTTCTGTGTGGAGTTTGCATGTTCCTCCATGCTAGTGGGGGTTTCCTCTGGGTACTCCGGTTTCCTCCCACAATCCAACAACATGCACATTAGGCTAATTGGCTGTTTCAAATTGCTCCTAGATGTTAATATGAGTGTGAATGGTTGTGTGTGTGCTTTGCCCATTGTTAACTGAGATAGTTCCCTATCTACATAGTACATAGAATAGTTCCTACATTCCTAGTAGGATTAAGCAGTTCCGCAAATCAGTGAGTGAGTAAGAGTGAGTGAGGATATTTTACCAAAATAACCAGAAAATGCATAGATCGTGTTGTATATGGAACCATTCTAAAATGGGGGCAGCCATAGCCTAATGGTACCGAAAGGTTGCTGGTTCGATTTCCGAACCAGCAGCAAAAACATGTGGCAGTGAGGGAAGTGAGCTGCACCTTCCCTTTCTCCACATTCAAGGCACCTAACCCCTAACTCTCTGGGCGCCCCCAATGTGTGCAGCAGCCCACTGCTCCAAGTGTGTGTGCTCACTGTTTACGTGTGTGTGTGCACACTTTGGATGGGTTAAGTGTAGAGGCAATAACTTCCCTTGTGGGATTAATACAGTGTAGCAAAATCAAAGAAAAAAAACTTAGTTGTTTAACAGTCACTATATCTAAAGATGTTTAAAACCTTTCTAACTAAGCGTGAGCTTACACGCTGTGATCGAGTTGTTGGAAAGCTATAAATAGCTTGCCACAATTCTCCATACTGTACTTGACAGGCAATTTTCTTCCTTTTCACTTTTATGGATATCCAGACATTAATACATAGAGTAGCATATTTCAAGCAAGTGTGACTTTTTCAGAGCTATGTACTAAACAAAAATGAAAAATTTCACCATGTAACAGTCCTGAAACTGGACGTTTTCCAGGCTTCCATAAGAATATGGTTGATATCCTGACCATATTGAGTCACGTTCTCCATAAGTAAAACACATTCACTCGTGAGATATCATTTAAACAAATAAATACTTTTAAGTGACTGAAGCACAGATCTACATGATAGCTTTCATGTATATAAGTCAAAAAGAGGCATCTGGGGAGAATTTTTCCTGCTCTTCTCAGTAAGAGACTCAGAGGCACATACTGATGAAATCAGCTGTCATAATCAGTTAAATCGAATTGCGGTTTCTGGGTTTACCAAAGTGATCTCGATCCAAGAACAAATCCTCCATAAATAAATCACTTTCACCAAGCTGAGGCAGTTTCCAGTATACCCTCAAATACTGATGTCCTTTTTAATGTCGTAGCTGTTTGCCTTCAGTGGAATTATTTGTGTGAAAGCACATATGCCTGTAGGAGCAATAAAAAATGAAACCATTGTATTTGTGATCAACAGCAGAACCTTATACTACAGCACTCTGCCAAAAATATAAAGTCACCACCTGAATTTAAATGAGCAACCAGGTAAGAGCCTTTGATTGGATAATTACTGCAGTGAGTAATATGTTTCAGATGGCAAAAAAGTTATTAAACCTGAACTGATGCAGTGAGTATCCTCTCCTTTATTAAACAACCGTGTCAGAGACGTATGCTGTGCTTGTGAAAAAACAAAAAATTAACTGCATTTCAGAAGGGTCACACTGTTGGCCTTCATCAAACAAATATTACTATAACTAAAGAGAGGCTGAAATGACTAAAATTGGGTTGAAACCTGTCCAATGCTTTATTAAAAACTGGAAGAATTTTGCTTTACCATGCATTTCTTGCAAGAAATATGGTCTGAATATAATCCTCACTGACCATGATCAGAGATCATATGAACACTCAGTGAAGTTAAATGGTAAAAAAAAAAATGGATGGTAGAACTCACAGCTGTTTAACAGTGGAATTAAGATCATTTCTACACACTTTGGGCCTCATTCATGAACCATACTTACAAACAAATTCATTCTTAGATCTCACTTACAAACTTTTCTGGCATTCAGACATATTTTCCTATTTGGGATTTGTTCTTAGCTACAAACAAAATCTACGAATATGAAAGAGCACTCTTATGCACATATTAGTGCTGAAGTGATGTGAAATTGCTACTATTTTCACTCTTTTCGAATTTTCTTTAATTTTCCAGATCCATAATATAATGGCAGAGACATTGTTTTTACTATATTAAACTTTTTACATAATAATTTTTATTAGGTTACAAAGCATCATGTAAAAAAATATAATTTCATGACGTATCAGCTATGTTCATTGGAAACCATGGCTTATTTAATAAATAATTCAGCAGGAATCAAGCAGAACCAGCCAGAATTCGTGGCCACATTCGGGAGGGAATTTCAAATTAAATGCTGTTGGAATACTTAGAATTCTCTTCGAACCCGCCTTGAATGATTCTTGCACATTCTGGGTGTATTAGCTCTCAAATGCAGCTCGAATGTAGTTTGAACACTGTAGGAATATTGAGAATGCACTTCGAATGCCGTATGAGTGTGGTTTGACTGCTGGCCGTATACTGGCTGAAGTCTGGTTGGAAGGTACCACGAATGCTGTACGAATTCACGAATTATGGTTTGAATGTTCAAGAATTCAAACAGAATGCAGCTCAAATACTTTAAATATACTTCGAATGTACTTAGAATGTAACACAAATGTCCAGAGTATATCAAGAATGCCACTGGAATGGTTCCTGATAGGGTATAAAATGCTGCCGAACCACCACAGAGAATGGACACCCTGGACCATGTTGCTTTACATTTTGTTCTCAAAGTATCTGTTTACCAATAAAGTTCCAGAGTCATTAAACTTTCATAATTTATTTTAAATGTATTTTTACAAACATATTACAGTTTCAAAAGTACAGAAAGCAAAAAATATATATATTTATCGAAAAATGTAATTATAAAGATTAGATACAAAATTACATACAAAATACAATATTTACTATTCATTGGAATGTTCAGGAAAGGAAAAAGAGACATGAAAAATGACAGAAAAAACTTATATCCACATGTAACAATGTCACACAAATGTAGCTTCTTCTGGCTACCATTACCCTATTCTGACTGCTCAGACTGCTGGATAGGTGTGGGGAGAATGCACAACTGGATAAGAGGTGTTGAGTTCTGGGTTGTCATCATCCTGGCTGGTGGTGAGTAGCTGGGTGAAGCCGTTGTAGGAACCACTGCTGAAGCCACTCAGTCCAGTGGAGTTTCCCATGTCCCTGCTCTGGATGGATGATGGAGAAGGCTATGGCAGTGGGGTGCTGGCAGAGTAGGTGGGTGGAGAAGACTGTGGTCTGACGGGAGGCTGTTGCTGGAACTGTTGCTGCACTCTGCTGGCCTCCTGGGACCCCCAGACTCCCAAGTTGGTTGGTGGACCTGTGCTGGCCATTGTGATGGATGAGGCTGACATCCCATTGAAGAACACTGTGGGCTTCTGAGCATCAGGATAGATGCAGGAGGGTAGGGTCTATGGAACTCTTCATAAAATAAACATATAAATCTTGCTGCAGCTGGGAGTCTGCAGGGGAGGCTGCTGGTGAAGCTGAACTGGTACTTCTGCAATAGGCTGTTGGCTTCCCTTTGGAACTTCAGCCGCATTGGGAGAGGGAATGTGTGGGTGACCTCCTTCATGAAGTCAGCAAAGGTGTCCTTCTGGCATTGCATGGTTGATTTCTCAGCCTTAGAGAGCTTGTTCAGCAGCTGCCTTTGCAGCTCAGCAATATTTCTCCTGGAAATATGACCAGGCAATTCCTCAACTCCGACTGATGTTCCAGCGGCAGCTGGTCGCGTTTTTATACAAGTCGGTGGTGTTCTGAATTATGTCAGGACTCATTCAAGGCATATTCAGTTCTTTATATTTATATAAGCCATATTCAGTTCTTTATATTTACTTATATTACTTAATTTTTATTCTTTTACATATTAGCTAAGTGTTTACTGTTTATTCTTTATCTGTGTGCTGCTTTTTTTCTATCTGTGTACTGCTTTTCTTATGTGCTGCTGGAAATTTAAATTTCCCTGAGGGAGTCATCCCAAAGGGATCAGTAAAGTAAAGTCTAAGTCTAAGTCTCTCTAAGTCTAAGCTAAATTCTTTTACTATGGAAACAGGTTTCGGCAGCAGTCAAGATTCATTCGAGTTGCATTCTGGCTCATTTGAAGCACATTTGTGACATTCTGTCAGGATTTGAAGTGTCTTGCCATTTTGGTTCTCCCTCGAATGCCATCAGAATGTCCCGAATGCTGTTGAGTTATTGATTTACGCCTTCGTCAGTCAGAGGTTACTAAGAGTAACTTTATAGTGGTGTGGAAATTAGTGAAGGCAATGTCCAATGCTGTAATATGCTCTGGCCCCATCCCAATACAGCGTGGTGATGTAGCTTACAGCAGGCTATGGTCGCTGAACTGCTGGATGTCCAAGTGGTTTTCAGAAAACGAAGTGGGCTTTATAGATAATTGGAGTACTTTTGAGGGTAAACCTGGCCTGATAGGGCGGGACAGTATTCATCCCACTCAGGAAGGTGCCGCTCTCATTTCTTGCAGCATAGCACATAGTCTCAGAACAGGACTATTCAGTCAGTGACTATCCAGATCCAGGGCCAGAGAGCAGACAATCAGGCTAATCCGAGTGTCTGCTAGCTGCACAGAGTCGTCACTCAAGGTCAAGCTCAATGCTATAGAAACTGTGTCTGTTCCCCGAACTAAACAAAAATGTAAAAACACTCTAAAAAAAACTAGTGTTTGTTTTAGTAATCATATTAACATAAATTTAAATCATACTGAATCTACAGCCAGCAACTTTGATCTAAAGATAGGATTGTTAAATGTTAGAT
>JAQMYF010000012.1:20345812-20357824 GCA_030014195.1 Neosilurus mollespiculum | reverse complement strand
AAACAGAGAGCTGCTAAACTGATTTTCATTGTTCATGCAACAGTTGACAATAAAGATCTCTTTATCTTTATCTTTATCTTTATCTGTATCAAGTTAACTGGCTACTCTAAATCAGCCATAAGTGTAAATGTAAGCGTGAATGAATGTTTGTGTTTGTGTTAGCTTTGAGATAGCCTGGTGACCTATTCAGGGAGTTAGGTGTGGTCGGCTCCTGTGACCCTGGTGGATAAGTGATATACAAAATGGATGGATGGACAGATTTTCTGCTTTGTTGAGAGGAGTTTCCAGTTTTCCAAGGTTTTTCCAAAGTGCAACCTTCAGGACAAATATCTGTTTTTCTTAAATCTCTCTCTGAAAATGTTTCTGGTGTTTTAGTGAAGCTCATGAAAGTCATCCAGCACTTCAGATAAACAACTCTGGATCTGGACTGCATCCAACCCTCCCTCGCAAAGTCATTCAGGATCACAGTGCCGAGTAAATGATAATGTAAATGTAAGAGATGTGACATTCCAGCAGGACTGGAGGGAACTGAATGTAGTTGGAGCTGAAATGAAGCGTGAAGACTGAGAGGATGTGGTAAGTAGAGCTGGCTGTTCTCACTGAATCACTATAGAGTGTTTGTATTAAAATAAAATGAGTGTGAAGGGGTTGTCTGTGTGTTCAGAGCTATCACACTGATGCGGTGTCACTCCTGTGAGGCACTACAAATAATAATTGTCTGGACTGAATTTTCTCTCATTCTCAAGCTGGGCCAGATTAAAAACAACAAGAAATTTAAACAGAAATGTGCTGCAATAAAACAGGCTTAAGAGATATTTGATCAGGGTCAGTAACAAAAGAGAGATCATTAACAGTGCAATATTAATTAATTCATTCACTCAGTGACACTTAATCTTGGACAGGCTTGCTGTGGATCCAGAGCCTGTCCAAGAATCAAGTGGCACAGTCAGAGAATTCAACCTAGATAGGGCATCAGTTCATCACACTTTCACACACCTAATCAAGACAATTTGCATAGTCATTCTGCTTTACTAGTCATGTTTTTGTAGTTCTGTTCTTAACACATAACAATACCTACCAAACAAAGCACAATTTATAAAAGACAAAAAGCTTAAATTTCCTAGATTTGACATTGACATTGTCTTGTCAAAGCTTGCTTAAAGCATTGAGATGATACTACGGTGTTTTGTTAACATGCATCCATTAATCCTGCACCCTGAATAGGTTGCCAGTTTATTGCAGGGCTAATGCAAACACAAACAAACTTTCATACTCACATTCACATTTAGAGTAACCTGTTGACCAAACGTGTCATGACTGTGGGAGGAAACAAGAGAAGCTGGAGGGACCCCATACAAGTAAGGGGAACTTACAAACTTTGCATGAAAACATCCCAACCACTGAGCCACCATACTACTATTCTACTGTTACTGATTTTAAAATATTTAACCCAGTAAAAGTTAAAAAGCTGAAAGTTTATGATACTAATATGTAAAAAAAATAATAAAACGCTAAAACACTGCCATGGTAACCCAGCTCGTTGCGAGGGTCTTGCTAAGTGACTGTTATGGTTTGGAGGTTGTTATGGTGTCGCTAGACGTTTTCAATATAATCCCAGGTGGTTGCTAATGAAAAGGTTGCTATCATACCCCAACTGGTTTTTAGGCTTTTAGTATGCAGAGCAATGCAGTTTTGTCTTCAGAATTGCTTACTGAAGAAACACCCAAACTATGTGAAAGCGGGATCAATAAAATATTTTCTTTGCCTTCTACTGGGGGCAAATATGCACTCTTGAGTATGTTATGTTGCAAGCATTTTTACTATCTTTCTACAAAGTATATAAACAAAGAATAATCGTCATCATCATGATCATGATCATCATAATATTAGTAATTTAAAAAAAAATAATTTTTCAAATGATCAAAATTTTAAGATAAAAAAAAGAAATTAAGACCATCTGTAAGGTTGTATATTTTCCTTATTATAAATATATTAGGTAAGTGATAAAATATAATGCTATGAGTGTATAATGATGGGATGGTAAGTTACTCCTTCCATAAATGTTCAATAAAAATCTCCTTTTAGAAAAGTTACCATATAATAATTTAAACATTTCATTTTTACCCTTATACAATTTTCTCCTTATAAGTTCTTGTGTTGTTTCTGCCGTCACGGCAAATTAAGTACAAACATTTGACCATTCAGAATTGAGAAATCAACAGTGTTGTGGTATGCTTAACTTTTAACTTTTCTAAATATGTATATAGCATTTTAAACAATTTTTTAAAAAAGAAATGAAAAATGTACTCAAATTGGGGATTTAATTAAAAAATAATTGCATAAAATTCAACCTAAATTATTGTAATTGTCAACAATTATTTCACTTATTTCAAGTAAGTGAAAGTAAAAGAAAACTAATAAAATAATGTACAGTATATAAATAAGAAAAATAATTAAAATCAATAATGCCAATTAAGCACGGCAAAATAAAATGTTTGAAAATTTTCCCATTACAAATATACGAATATTCCCATAACTTAACATAAAAAAGCCAAAAATGTTTGAGTAGGTTTAGTTCCTTACTTTAATGTTTAATGAAAATGTATTTCAGTGTGAGCTTTGGGATGTAATTCCACTAATAAGTGAATATATGGAAATGCTTATAAAAAATGAAAGCAGTGATTTCTAAATTTAATTAAATATTTTATGTTTTGTCTAAAGACATTTTCTGCCTGCAACGCATTTAAAAAACAGTCATCAAAGATGCTGAAAACCCTCAGCCACCCAGCAGTTCTTGGATAGCCTGGACAACATTTACAAGGTCAAGGTCATTGTGATAGGGTCAGAGGTTAAACAGTGAAACTTACAAGCCTATACACAGATACACAATATGGGAAACCTGCTTGAAAATTTCAGAATGATCCATGTCTACACACGCTAAGGACTATGCATGCAAAATTTCAGGATGATGCGCTCAGCAGTTCTTGAGAAATGGCACAGAAAAAAAATTAAATGTGGACGGGGATGCAGGCCATGTCAGTACTCTGACCGCCTGATGGGAGAGGTAAAAATGAATCATTTTATGAGTCCACCTTTACATTTTCATTTTAGTTTGGTGTGACATAAATGTGTTCGGAGTGTGTTGTACGGTGAAATGTGTTGATTTGTAGCATGAAAGTCTTCGGTTAAAGGCTTGGCTAATCTAAACTGAATAATTCATTAATCCCACAAGTCCATTAACTCATTATTTCATTACAGTATCAGCTTTTATCTGAAACAGGAGTTATGTGATTAACAGGAGAGCATCATGGCCCATTTAAATTAAGAGCATTTCATGAATTTTCATTGTAGTTTGACAGATGGAGAAAAACACTATTAGTCAAATCTTTACATTTTTGTAGGTTAGTGTAGAGCACTAACACATAATAAATGTAATGCATTACTGACTGAAAGGGTCGTATTTTTCATAGATGAAACATTTTAGAGCCCCAGCATTCAAACTCTTAACTGGGGCAAGGATCCAAAATTTGTGAGAAACTGTCACAGCATCTGAGACTACAGGCTAAACTAGCAAAGTAATTAGATTTTTAGTAATAGTCTCACTTAAAATACCCAAAGATAAGCCACATGCTTCCCAGTCCTAAACAGCAAGTTAAAAATAATGTAATCTGAAATTATTCATGGTGGCACAGTGCCAAAGTGGCTAGCAGTGTGGTTTCTGTGTTTTTATGTTCTCCCTGTGCTTGCATGGGTGTCCTCTGGGTGCTCCAGTTTCCTCCCACAGTCCAAAGACATGCACATTAGGTAAACTGGATGTTCCAAATTGCCCCAAGATGTGAGTGTTCTTGCTTGTGTGTGTTGGCCCTGCAATAGACTGTCGAGCTGTTCTGGGTATACCCTGCCTGCACCCATTATTAGCTGTGATCCCCACGACCCTGATAGGATTAAACGGTTGAATGAATGAATGAATGAATGAATGAATGAATGTATGAATGAAATCATCCACTACAACTTATCAAATGTTGGCCAGGCCAATGATACCTAGTGATAACTCAAATAATGAAGACTACTGCAGGGGGCAGAGCATTCTCTTACAAAGCCCCACAGTTATGGAATTATCTAGTTAATGTTCGGGACTTAGACAGTCTCTGTTCTTCAGACTAGACTAAAAACTTATTTGTTTAGTCAAGCATTTTGTTAATAGCTTTTAATTAGGTAATTATATAAAATAAGCAGATCTGGGGGTTCTCAGGCACAGAGAGTTCTGGTAAACTGTGATGTTGGGATGCTGTCACTCCCTCACTCTTACATGCTCACCCAGGTATGTTGACAGTGGAGTGGTTGATTGCCTAATGTCACGTGCTCACCCTCATGTCTGTCTTCCTTCTGGTTCCCTCTTTTTAGCTATGTTGCCATAGTCAGTCATGCCGGAGTCCCTGCTTACACTCAGCACCAATAAACTCTTTTACCATTACACTACTGTTATGAGCATACCTAACATCCTCTCTCTCTCTCTCTCTCTCTCTCTCTCTCTCTTTCTCTCTCTCTCCCTCTCTCTCACTCTCTCTCTCTGTTTTTGCTGAAGTACACATGCTGCTTCTGGGATGCTGGTGATCCTGATTCTCCTGATGCTACTGCTTTCTGAGTCCTGTGGTCTATCCTGGTGTACTGCTGCTGGCTGGAGTTCTCATCTTGGAAGCCCCTCGCTCCTGCTGATGAAGATTCATATGGACCTTGATGTGCACTCGGAGACCGTGAAGATGACTGTGTTGAATATGTAAAGCTGCAAGATGTAAGTAACAAGTGTAAGTTCAGTAACACAACCTGAGATTGAATGAAACAATGTGTTGGGTTTATTAGGAACTGCCACCTGTGTCTGAAAACATGAATATGTGCAAAATTAGGTTGTATAATAAGATTTTGTGCGGTTATTCTGAGAATCTGGGGGCAGGACTGCGCACAATACCAGTATAGCTGATGGCAGTGGGTGGTGGAATGAACTGCTTCCTGAAGGTGCACCTGGATATTTCTGTGGAGCTAGAAATAGTCCAGACTATTGATTGGTCACAGTTATCACTCAAGTCAGACAGTCTTCAGTTTGAATGTGTGTCCAGAATCTCATACTAATGTACTATATAGTAAGCTAATTTACAATAGATAGTAAACACATTGTACAGTGAAAGGTTTGTAGACACCTGGTTGTCTCATTCATATGTGCTCCTTGAACATCTCGTTCCAGATTTAGTATGTTGCCCTGCGATGGTCTAGTCAGCTGTTCATGGTGAACCCCACCTTCGCCGTGACTTGTTCTAACCTAAGCAACTGGTCTGTTGACCATTTAAAAGACTGAGTCCATGAAAAGGTTTGGAATAAAAGTATTTGATGGAAATAACATGCTTTTTATTTTCAAGAATTAGACATGTAGCAAATTCAGCTTTTTTGGCTCTTTTTTTATCAAGAAAAAGTCTGGTCAGTCTGGTGTTCAGTCAGATTCAGTCTGGTGTGTGTGTGTGTGTGGGTATTTATATATGTATTTGCCTCTCTCTCATATGTATACAAGAAACCATAAGTTTTATTTTGCATGGTTTGTGACTTCCTCTGTCTGTCCAAAATCATGTTGTTATGCAGTGCGATGCTGGTTGTTTGCTTTTTGGTAGGAACATTGTTTTAAAAAAAATTTACATTTCTGGAGAATAAATAATTATTTATGAACGAAAAGGAAACACGGCATACAAACAGAACTCCTTTTCTTAAATCAGAATTTAAATTCTTTAAATTTATTTTATTATTTTATTAATTTAATTTAATTTAATTTAATTTAATTTATTCTATTCAAACGGCGCATCGTCAAGGGAATACGCACCGGGGCTGACTAAAGATTTGCCCCGCCCCACCAACTTTAACGAATGTCATTGGTTGGCGTGTTTTATGGACAGGGCTTCGGTTGATATGACCCGCCCCTCTTCCACAAAATACAGCAGCTAAGGTTTTAGCTGCTTTGTGCTGGTTTTATAATAATAGTACTGTGGCTTTATCTGCCTGAGATATCAGCTCCTGGAGCCGGAGAAAAGGTAATGTGGGATTGAGAGCTTTGTTTAAAATGCTACTATATTGGTTATTATGAGTGGGGGTTCGAATACGTCTTTTTTTTTGTTTTAAAGCAAAAGGAGGGTCAGCCGTTAGTACTGGAATCATTTAACGTGATGGTTGCTAAGCTAACAGAGCTACGGGTTGTTTTATTGAGATTCTCACGGATGTTAATGATAAATACTGAATGCTAACAAAATATAATTTGTTGGTATAAATCTTGTGTCCAACCATACAAATATTGTCCATACGCATACCCACATACCTACAAACATACATGTGGGATGAGAAAAATACAGATTTATGACCAAAACTCAAGAAACAAAACGCCATTTTGACCGTTATTATGATTTTTAAATGTTTAAATTGCGTGCACGCGACCTCAACTAGCTAAACGGTTATTCCAGGCGTCTTCCCAGTGTTTTGAACTATGATAATAGAAGTGTATAGGAGAAAGTCCCCGGATGTAGCCGTGGCGTACTTGCTAAAACACTGCAACATGCTAATACTTACTACACAGGGTGTAAGAATAGTACTAACATGTTTTATGTACTGTTGTGGAGTTCTTATGTAAATGACAATGCAGTACTTTTGGGTGCTTTGGAGTACGTGTAGGTCAGGCAGATGAAAATGGTTGATTAAAAAAAGGATTATTTTTTTAGTTCACATATTTGTTTAAGTTAATAAAAAAATCCTCATTAAAATTATAGTTCTTGTGGGACTCACACAGATTAACATAAATTTGACCCACACCTAATAAAAACATTAAGAAACTCTTATTTCTAAGATGTGTTTATTCTCTGAGCTGGTTGAGTGTTATGGTGTGCTAGAGTTAAGGTTTTCACCATTTGCAAAGTTCACCATTATTCCAAATTTGGGGGGGGGCACTTCCTTTCTGTTTCCTGTTCAGTTTGTTTTGGTTGTACATTGATTAAAATGAAACAAAACCTATTAAACATATAAAATCGGTTTGTGTTCCAATATTTATGTGGTCTTTGGTGCAATTTCTGCACGTTTATGAATTATCATTGACCCACAAGCCTCAACTACAAACCATCTGAACTCATCTTACATATAATGTGCATACAGTGTAGGTCAAATGTGTCAAACTCAATGCCTGCGTGGCCCTTCAGCTCATGTTGTTTTTCATTTCATCATCCATCCACTAGGTGAAATCAATCTATTTCAAGTAAACAGGTAGCCATTCATGACTCAGGAAAGATTGCAAGCTAGCTTGTCACTGTCAAGCATTGGCAGAAAAGGAAAGCGAATAAAGGCAAAGAGGACAAATAACATGGTTGCCCTTTTTGAATAGATGCTGAGTAATTATTTTGCCCTTGACGACCTCCAAATTTAGTGACGTGGTCCTCAGTGAAAATGATTTTGACACCCCTGGTATAGGTGCTTTCAAACCAAAACTTTTGAGAGGGAACTCCCCAAGAACTTAAAACCACCATGGGGTTTTTCTGCTTGTTTGTATCTCCAGTAAGAACAGCCAGCGTTAAAGGTTTTAAAATTTCACTTAGATGTATTAAAATATCTGCATTTCTTCTGTCTGTTTATTTCTGTGTTTTCCCATTTGGTTTATTAAGTACAGATCTAATGTAATAGCTGTTGTTAACATGGAATGTTAAACATGGCGGTTGCTGATGTGACACTGCACCACCACACTTATGTCACTCCTGGTTCCTATTGTGTTGGGATAGTATCCACCCTGAGGAAGGAGCAAAAAAGAAACAGTGTTAGAAGTCATCAAATGGTTCTCTGTTCCTGCACTACAAACACACAAAGCGGTATTTTCTTCAACAGTTCTAAGAGCTATGAAGAGTTCCTCTGGTCCAAATATACTTTATGTGTAATGCAAGTGACTTAGAAACCAAAAAGAATGTTCCTGGCACTCAATCACTAGTCCGGTGGGAAGGGTTGTGTTTTCGGAAAATAGTGCACGTGGTGGTCATGTGATGCCAAACAGATTATAATTTTGTGTATGAGTGCAGAAGTAGTGGTGTACTCACATTCATTATGCATGCACGGAAGATTTAAAAACAACATATACATAATGGTGATGAGGCAAAATATTATCCCAAGATGAAGTGTAAAAATGTAAAATCTTTAAACTTTCCACCATCACTGTGATTGTCATGGGCTGTGTCTCACATCAGGGGAGCAATGTGTGAGAGAGTTTTAAAATCCAGACACTACATGTAATAGGGGTATTCCATGTCAAATCACCTAGCTTTCAGAAAACTTCCCAGGTGATCATCTTAGAATTGATGAAACTTTACCCAGTTATAGAACATGTTTCAACATGAACACATGCAAAATTTTAAGGCCCTAGTTCAAAAACCTTGCGAGATATGTTCATTTAAAGATCGCAGGCTAGTACCCATTTGTTGGCCGCGACTTGCAATTTACCATTTTCGTTTTTTTTTAAGCTTGTAACTCCCCTAATAATTACTGTATAGTGCTGAAACTTTGCATACTAAGAGAACAGGACCAACTCAGTCAGAATATGAATCAGTCAAAATTACTCTGTTTGTCAGGGTTAGGTTGCTATTGATACTGCAATTTCGAGCAAAGTATTTTCGAATAAAATATGCATAAATATTTTGTATGAGATCAGAATATATCCTCAAACTGGTATCAGAGTAATAATAAACAAAAACAAATGTTTTAAGATTGCTTTTATAACAATTAGAAAAGTGACATTTGTCGCTAATAATTATGTCATAATTCTATTATCGAATAGGACACGTACAGTATAATTTATACAACTTATATTTGTCATTTCAAATGATATATTTATATCCCCACTGAATAATTAATATTAGGATATATTATGATAGAGATTATATACATCTTTTCATAAGCTTAAGTGCATGTAACTACACATTCTCTTAAAAAGACTTCCACCAAATAATGGGACTTTTGCCAAATTTTCAGTAAAACTGAAACATGTATGCATATTAGGGGTGCTGGAAAAAAATCGATTCACGTCTGAATTGCGATTCTTATTTATTAGCATTCTGAATAGATCCAAATTTTCAAGAATCGATTTTTAAGAACACGTTTTTTTCGAACATTTCCAACCTTACTCACAGCGCGTATCTTTTGTCCAGACATGGCCTCTGTCGTGAATTGTTCCAGTGAGTGGCGGCTCCAGAACTAGCTTTTAGCCTACAGCCAGCGCTGTCTTCGCTGAAATCAAATGTTTGGGTGCACTTCGGATTTGACAATTGTCCGGGTAAGAAGGAGCTTTAAAAAATCGGTGTGCAAAATAAAAGTCAAGTATTTCGGGAACACTTCAAATCCCCGAGCCCACATCTTATGCCATCACCCGGAGCTAAAAGAACCGGAGCAGCAGCTTCACTAAACTCCCAACCAACTTTGAACTAGCAAAGCGGATAAGTAAATCTAAACACCAGTTGTCTAGTAATATAATTTCTTTCTTTCTTATAGAAGAGTTGTTCTTAGCTTATAAAAGAATGTTGTTACTCGTTGGCACCCTTTGTTTGTAATGCTTATGAATCAAAAATTGGTTTGAATCGGGAAACGAATCGTCACCCCAAAAATCGGAATCGAATTGAATCGTGAGTTGTTGTTAGATTCACATCCCTAGTGCGTATATACTGAACTCTCTTTGCAGAAACAGTTTACTGGTAGATTGTTGCAAATGTTATAGTGAAGTTCAATAATATTTGATCAAAGCTTTGAAAAGATGTGTACAATCTCTCATCCTTATATTAATTATTCATTATTATTCAAAATATTTATGCATATTTTATTCCTCTTCAGAAGGGAAGTGCAAAAACAAACAAACAAAAAAATCCACAAGCAAAATTTATGAAAATTTCAAGATGATGGCAAGTATGAAGAAAATGAGCAACAAGGCTGAAATTTTGTGTTGCTAAATCAGATATACATGTTGCACGTGGTAAAGTTTCATATCCTTTGTGAACTGTCCGTATTTTTAGGGGCTCGCAAGATGAGCAAATTTTCACCTACCGGTCAGTTTTTGGACACTTACTAAAACACCATATCACATTCATTCTTCTTATAAACTGTTTGTTGGAAATATGCATAAAAATACTTTTGTGGGAGTGGTGAATATAGTTTCAGTAAAAAAAAGAAAAAATACTTTGTTCGAAATTGTACTTTTTTCAAAATTGTGTGAGGTTGTCACCGTTGCAGTTTTAGCTGCATCAGAGTCGGGAGACTACGCTGCGGACATGATGGTTCAACAGCCGATTTAGTTAAGCGGTCAAACGCACTGCACTACTTCACATTTACACTTGAATGACTTAACATAAAGCGGTATAGTGAAAAATGCCACTTGGCTCACACACAATTATTGGAAAGTTGTGATGACTTTGGTTACTGCAATTCTTATAGATGGGTTGCAGTAGGCCCTTGACATGGTCACCCCTGGATACGAAAGCTGTCCGCCATTGAAGGTGCTAAGCAGCGAGATCACCACGATGGAAAATGCTAACAGCTCAATGGCTATTTCACATAATTTTCCCACCCTGCTCGTCACTGTGCAGCAGAGATAGCTTTGTGTGATGGTGTAGACCCCTACAGCCTTGAGAAAACAGTAGCTTTGGCCATACAATTTGCAGATATTATATACTACCAGGTATTAACTGCGAATGCAGTTTCACCAAAGCAGATGAAGTACAGGTCTTTAGAGTCATACAACTATTTTGTCAGTCGGTGGGTGCAAGAAATGAAGGAGACATGAAAGGGTTCTTTTCATAGGTCGGGCAAGTTTTCCATCTTACTTTAACACTATCATGTAAGTGGCTATCTTGCTGTGTAGGCCTGAGTCCAGTGAAGCTCAAAATTAAATTTTCATTGTTCGAACGTAGTTACAGCCATAGAAAGGTGATTCATATACGAGTACAGTATGAAATATAGAGCATAAAATGATTTCAGCTTCATGTTTCTGAAGTCGCTAACAAGATGTACTTTCTCTCAGTCTGAATTTGCTTACGTTAGAATTATTTATAATGGCTATAAGTCTTTCTAATTAATAAAAACAAATCAACACACAAAAAAGACTTGCATGTATACTCACCGGTTATAAAATGATTGCTGCAAAAGTGGGTTTCAATCTTATTTTTCCCTGAGTGCAGTACCTGCGTTTTAATAATTAGCAGAAATTTATAAAACCTCTTGTCTTGTTCCCAGTCTGAATGATTAGGACAGCTTATTACAGATAATTTACTCTGCATTTCCGTCTGCTCTTGCATAGACCGTATTCACAAATGCTTCAGCTTAGCCACAGTAATGGTGGCGATGCAGTAGCCTTGTTTTGTTATAAAGTTGTGACGTGTATTGCAACCCATCTACTGCAAGCACTGAGAAGATAGTGACCAGAATTGTAATGAGTAGGACATTTTATTGATGGGTACATTTTCATTAAAGTTAAGTCAGTCACTTTTCATTTTGGCAAGAATTCCATTGCGTTGGTTGCATACTGAAAGTTGTCAAGGAGAGATTTGTGCTTCATAGGTTCGAGGATAAGCAAGGAACATCAATAAAGTTCATAGATTCGCCAATGAACTTTATTACATTGGTGAAACGGAGCGATAAATGTCGTCAGTCTTGAGAGTGAGTCCTGAAAAATTGGCTCTGATTCATGTATTTAAACAAACACACAAAAAAGGGGGAAGTGTAGCTCCAATTACCCTCTCTGCCTTCCTGTCCTCTATTGAACCACACCGGACATCAATAGGTCAGGTGCCTCTTGATGGCAGAGCGGTAAAAGTTTGTCAGTCGGGGGGTAGGCGGGCTTGTCTGAGCTTTTTGAGGAAGTGCATCATTTGTTGTGCCTTCTCCACCTGGTGAGATGTTTGTGGTCCAGGTGAAGTCAGCAGAGATGTGGACTCCAAGAAACTTGAAGCACTCCACCCTCTCTACCTC
>JAQMYF010000012.1:20306433-20333641 GCA_030014195.1 Neosilurus mollespiculum | reverse complement strand
AGTGCTCGATACGTCGAAGTAGAGCTAAATATATTGTATGTGGGGGAAAAAATAACAGTACTACAATTTCATCCCGATAAGCCTGTTTTCAGGCTTGAAAACAAACAGGCTTGTCGGGATGAAATTGTAGTACTGTTATTTTTTTCTACATACAATATATATATTGAGGGGGAGCAGCGTGTGCAGCGATCTCATCGTTTCAGTGCAACGGGTTCAGCAGAAAAATTAATAAATTATAATTTCACTGTGAAAATGTAATTAACCATTTAAGCTTATAGTGTTCGGAGGTGCATTATTTTAATTATGCTTGTGTGTGTTATGGAAAAAATTGCTGTTCATTTAAATTTTTAAAGCCTAGCATGGGTTTGCTTACCCACACATTAGGAATTCCTCTACAGGTTTTAATCTGCATTTAAAGGGGCAAGGTTTTGACTTATTTTATTCACCTAACAAGAAACTACAAGAAGTGTAGCTTCTTCGATCTCAAGAAATGTCCGTGTCCATCGACCAGTTACTTTGTTCTCTTTCCAAAAGTTTTAGGTTCAAGTTTCACTCCCAAAATGGCGTTTTTGATGCAGGCATTGTAATCACTGGCACCGTTCTTTTGTTTAGCTGTGAAAAAATACTGACCACACCTGTGCATGGATTTTGACCAAACTTGGTGGGGAAGCCACCCTACCTGAGTCCCAGAGATGATTTGATTTTCAGAATGGTTAGGTCAAATGTCAAGGTCAGAGCAAGGTGATGTTCTGTAGATTGAGCACTTATAACTTCGACATGAGTGCTGGCAGACATGCTGTTCCTTCGGAACACTAATAGGAAACCATATATGGACTATCAAATGAGACCGTTTTGTTTGATTTCAAGTGTTTTCAAAGGTCAAACCCCAAACTCCCTGTTTCATAAAACCATCATACTTTGCTCCACGTGTATGTAACATGTCCTAAGATGAGCACATGGATAAGAAAAACCAGTACCCATATTACCCGTATTGGCATTATTTGCTACATTATACATGCTGTGTGGCTGTGGTGGCTCATAGGTGGGTGGTTCAAGCTCCAGTACCACCAAGCTGCCACTGTTGGTGAGCCCTTGGGCATGACCCTAAACCCTCAACTGCTCAGCTGTATAAATGATACTGAAATGTAAGTCGCTCTGGATAAGGGTGTCTGCCAAATGAAAACGGTAAATTGAAATTAAGATTTTATTAATGGCAGCTGTAGCTTGAGTGCGTGTCTAGTATATAATATTCCTAGCTCCTTTTTTTTGTATCTAGAATACACATTTTTATTATTTTGAAACACTGCAGCAGCTGTGAAAAAGAGCCCCTTTAAATCTATTTGGTCTCTTTACATCTGTTGACTATCCCATAAACATAAAGATATCTTAGCAGGTCATGTAAATGTGCTGTCTGGCGATTTTTTCAAAATAATTTTATTTATTTATTTATTTTTCTTTAGCCTTTTTTCTATGTTGCGATTTAATGATTAATGCATCTCTCTTTTCTTCCTTTTCTTATTTTTCTTCTTTTTTAAAAATATTTAATTTGATTACAGATCAGGTTGTGTATGAGTGCTGTATGTTGTTTTTACACCTTTTATTGTTTATTGGTGAATGCATGAAGTCCCCTGCTTGGGTTTTAATCCTCTTACACCACAGCAATATATTAATAATGGGGTAATCACACTGGAGGTTTGATAGAAAAGCAAGTGATGCTGATTGATTTTTATTTTATTTTTTGCTAATTTTAAAATTTATGTCAAGATGTTTTGTGACTGCATGCAAGCAAATATTTTGCGGCTTAAATACATGTATTGCACGAAATCTGCAAGAAGGTTGTGTGACAGTTTTGTGACTGATTTGCAATTAATTTGCCATTGGTTTGCCTATGTGTGGCGAAAAAAGTCAGTCTCCTGTCATAAATCAGGTGTGTTTCGTTCTCAAACTACTTGCTTTTTATTTGTTATTAGCGCAAACAAAATGCAAATTAAATATGAATGACTACAAAGTACATGGAATATGGTGGATACCAGCAAATGGAAGTCTTCAACTTGTTGCTTTTCCTTGTGAACGAAAAACTAAATTTGTGAGCAAAACAGCAACTTTGTGAACTTCTCAGTACATGACACAGACTACTGTTTATTTTATTTTCGATAAGTTCACAAACCAGGTGACCAAAATGCAATGCTGTGAATGTTGTGAGACAAATTTAAGAACATTTTGAGAAAGAAAAGCGACAGCTACAAATTGCCATTTGTTAAATAAAATATTTTTAAAATTATAATAGTCTTTGAGTCTTTGTATATATGGCAAATTTAAATTTTGGGCTTGGTTATTATTTTGCATCTTTATTGATCTGATTTTGTAAAATATTTGTGACCTCACAACACCGAAATCCAGGTCCTTATTTGGTTGTTCTCTCTATTTCTGAAATACTCTTCAGGAGGTAAAGACCGGCGCAGTGGACTGATCCTTACCATCCCGCTATGCACTGAGCAGACGAGCATGGAGGAGCTTAGCTCCACATTGGACTACCTGCTCAGCATCCCCAGGTCAGCACACACCAACCTCTTTTTGACAGCATGCAGGGATATACACTCCACTATCAAAATATTCCTTTAGGAATGTGACTGATGTCAACTAGAATGTTCTCCGTCTACTCTGTCACTCAGGGGACAACCTGTATGACTTTTTTTATTAGGATTCATTTTGTCTTTTAGTAGCGGGCAGTATATAATAGTAATAATAATAATAATAACAGTTAATAATAATTCCTTATTTCTTATAGCTCCTTCATTCCCCAGGGCACTGGACATCATCATTCATTCTTTATTGGTCCAACATTAAACATATCTGTATTGATTTTTTTAGGATCCTCTGAGCATTGTCTGTGTTTCTAAAAGGTTTTTGATGCATTGCCCTCTTCTCTTTCTATCCTGCCAGTTGTTTTGTAATATATTGCCCTGGTAAGAAAGATTAGCTCTTATCTTGCTACCCCACTGACTGAGACACCATGTGGCAGAGGAGCCAGATAGTTTCTGGTTGAATAAAAGTGCTTGAATAAAAATGACAGATGGACACAGTGTGTCACAGTCACTTAGAAAAGACAATGGCATCATTATCATGCTTGAAAATGGGAAAAGATAAACCATACTTTTTTTTTTTTTTTTTTTTTGGCCATTTCTTATGTCTCTGCATAGGGTGTTCTATCACTTAAACACTTAAAATTAAAAATGAAATTCAACACACTCCATTACAGCACATGGCTTGCTTACTTTCTATGTAAATCCACCAATGCCACGTTGCACCACAGACTGTCCAGGAGTTGACAGATGCTTTAGTCCAGGTCTGGGAGGAGATCCCTCAGGAGACCATCCGTCACCTCATCAGGAGCATGCCCAGGCGTTGTAGGGAGGTCATACAGGCACGTGGAGGCCACATACACTACTTAGCCTGTAAACACCTGTAGTGTGTTTTTTCCACTTTAATTTTAAGTGTGACTCCAAATCCAGACGGAGGCAGAAACCGAAAGGCGCCAAATAGAAGCGGAGGCAGAAAACCGCCGCATAGACATGGAGATGAAGAGGATAGAGATGGACCAACAAGGAGGTTGAGTCCAACCTTCAAATGAATCACAGCCAAATTTTGACTATAGTAAACAGGACTAGACTGCATTGAACCAACTAGTGGGCGGACTAATCTGCATGAGGTTGCATTGTGATGAGACTGCGCAAATAACTAGACATCAGGAGCAATCTTCATCTGCAGCCTCTCTCCCTCTCTATAACTTAGTGTTGTTGTACGGCTCAATACTTCTCTATCTTTAATAAATCACTAAAGCAACTTCATTGCCTGACCTGCTTTATCCCGAACATTTCGGAAGCTCGCGCCTGCTCGTCATATATATATACACACATACACACTCTTAAACTCCTTGGAGAGTTTAAGCACCAGACTTGGAGGTGCTGATTCTCATCCCAGCCGCTTTTCACTCGGCTACGAATCGCTCCAATGAGAGCTGGAGGTCCCGGCTTGGTGAGGCCAAAAAGACATCTGCAAAAAGCAGAGATGAGATCCTATGGCCACCAAACCGGAACACCTCAACACCCTGGCTGCGCCTAGAAATTCTGTCCATAAAAATTATAAACTGAACCGGTGACAAAGGGCAGCCTTGGCGGACCCCAATTCTCACCAGAAACTAATCCGACCCGTTGTTACCAATGCACATCTAGCTCTTGCTCCGGTGGTACAGAGACCTAATGGCCCGTAGCAAGGGGTCCGGTACCCCATACTCTCGGCGCGTACCCCACAAGATAGCCGGACACGGTCAAAAGCCTTCTCCAAAACCACAAGCAAAGGATCCTATAGAGTATGTAGAGCTGGTCGGGAGTGCTGCGACCGGGACGAGAACCACATTGTTCCTCCTGAATTCGAGGTTCAATTAGTGGTTGGATCCTCCTCTCCGTTACTCCTGCATATACAGTATTTTCTTGGCCCGCACCCGATGACCACACGATGTTGCAGAGACGTGTCAACCAAGACAGTCCTACAACATCCAGAGTCCTGAGATATTCAGGGCGGATCTCATCCACCCCCGGAGCCTAAACACCGAGGAAGAAAGCAGGGCTTGTGTCGGTCCGTCGTGGTGAAGAGGGAGCTGAGCTGAAAGGCAAAGCTCTCGATTTACCAGTTGTTCTACGTTCCTACCCTCACCTATGGTCACGAGCTTTGGGAAGTGACAGAAAGAACACGATCACAGATACAGGCGTCTGAAATGAGCTGGCTGAGGAGCCAGTTGAGGTGGCTCGGGCATCTGATTAGAATGTCTCCACCAATGACATCCACCAAGTCTGAGGCAATAACTGTTTTTCAGAGATAGTGAATCAATCAGATTGTGGTATTCCTGTCCAGTTTATACTAAATATCAATAAAGTGTTTTATGTAGCTATAGTGGTGGTTAAAAGTTTGTGAACCCTTAAGAGTGCATAAATGTGACCTAAATAAAAATCACAAACACAAGTCCTATAGTAGATAAGGAGAACCCAGTTAAATAAATGAGACAAAATTATTTTACTTGGCTATTTATTTGGTAAGGAAAATGATCTGATATTACGTATTCGTGAGTGGCAAAAGTTTGTGAACCTTTTGATTTCAGTATCTGGTGTGACCCCCTTTAACAGCAATGGTAAATCTGTTGGGCTTTTACACCCGAGCCTATTGGCTCATCAGGCCTGTACTTATCCCCGGTTTCTGTAGCATGAAGCGACCAGGAGTTCAACTCCTCCTGGATGGGATGCTAGTCCATCGCAGGTTACATTCCCAATATTTTTACTGGTACCCATTTATACTGCTGGGTGGACAGAGACCAAAATAATCAGTCATCTTTGGTGTAGTTTGCCATAAAAGTGTTTACACAACATGAATGGGATGTCCATTTTTTTTGTTTACATTTTTTACTGCTTCTTCACTCGTGATGGCTGTAAGAAATCGTGGAAGTGATGAAATACTGAGTGATGAAATTATCTTTATCTGTTCAACATCCATGTAAATTGAAAAATATAAGTTATGATTAACTATTACGAAATATTCAAAGCTTGGCTATTAAAATAGACCAATAAGCAAATTTACAGTCAACACTTCTCATTCAAGCCAAAAAGTTCTATTTTGGTCTCATCCGTCCACAAGACATTTTCCCAATAGCGTTCTGGTTTGTCCATGTGACCTTTTAGCAATCAGCAGACGAGCAGCAACGTTTTGGAGAGCAGTATACTTTCTCCTTGCAACCCTGCCATGCACAACATTGTTGTTCAGTGTTCTCCTGATGGTGGACTCATGGACATTATCATTGGCCAATGCGAGTGAGGCCTTCAGTTGCTTAGCAGTAACCCTGGGGTCCTTTGTGACCTTGCTGACTATTACATTCCTTGCTCCTGGAGTTTTCTTAGTTGGTCGACCACTCCTGGGGAGGGTAACAATGGTCTTAAACTTCCTCCATTTGTACACAATCTGTCTTACTGTGGATTGGTGGAGTCCAGACTCTTTTTAGAGTTTTGTAACCTTTTCCAGCCTGATGAGCATAAATAACCCTTTTTCAGAGGTCATCAGAAATCTCCTTTGTTTGTTCCATGATTCACTTCCACAAACGTGTAGAAAGTTTGATTGAGCCATGTTCTTCACATCAAACCGTGTGCCCACTCACACCTGATTGTCATCCCAGTCACACCTGACTCTAATTTCACCTTCAAAGTATCTGCTAATCCCAGAGGTTCACAATCTTTTGCTGCTCACAGATATTGCATCATTTTCCTCAAAAAATATTTATAATATTAAAAATTGTTTTTGTCTCATTTATTTATCTGGCTTCTCTTTATCTACTTTTAGGACATATGTGAAAATTTCATGATGTTTTGGGTCATATTTATGCAGAAATGTAGAAAATTCTTAAGGGTTCGCAAACTTTCAAGCGCCACAGTTTGTCGTGAAAAGTTTATTACAACAGCACAAAACTATCACTTTGTCTAGAAATCAGTGAAATGAACATTCCAGTCTTTCACTTGTTGGAAAACATTTTTCTCTGCTGCCTACACGCTAGAGACTCCTTCCATTCAGGAAACCACTCTATCAGTAATCAAGTGTGGGGTTCTTTTGTTAAAAATACTTTTTATTTAAAATCAGGTATTTATTAGTTGTAGGTTTAACTGTACCTGTTACTGTAGAAACCTGGAGCAATATTAAATGAAAATCTGCTGGTGTAAACACAGCATTCATTCTTGGATACAAGGACACAGGGAAGATGTTACGTCTAACCAGATTTAATATATTAAAACTCATGAAATTATTTCGCTCTTGTCTTGATCGAAGTGATTTTTCAATCCTTAATGTGAGCTTTTTGAATTGGCTATTAATTATTAAATGTGTGGCATGTAGTGTTTCCACACTTGTTGCTCTCCGGTGATCTTCTGTCAGCAGTTTAATGAGTCTGGCACCTGATCATAAACACTCCAGACTGATCCAGAGTGCCATTTAAACGCCAGCTGAGCTGTGTTGTGCCCTGCCACTTCAGATTTGGCATGTATATTTGGAATATTTGAGTCACTCTGAGAGCTGTGTGTGTTAGGTATCACCTTCCTGGCAAGCAAATTAGTGGCTGGTTTTAGTTTGTTTGAACTCTTTGTGAAATACGTATCAGTGTGTCACTGAGCGGTGCTTTTGAGACTCGCCTCCTTCAGTTCATTCAGTTCTCTCTTTAAAGGAGCTGTATCATGATTATTTTTTATTTTTAATACCTAAATTCATTTGCCAAAAAAATCATGTAAATGGTCCTGTGATGGTGTGGCCAGCTGTTCACTACTCTAACAGTAGGCTTTAGTAGGTCCGTGAATGAGGTTAGCGAGTATATAAAGGATTCGTAAAATAATAGAGGCAGCTTTCTGTGATTATTTTTGTAGACATTAAAGTATCATAACACTCCATTTGACACTTGAGTCTGCTCTCTGGCTTGTTAAGGGGTGGAACTAATTATGGAAGCTTTGAAGAATTCCTTCCAAACCATGGTTTGATTATGCTATTCTGCTCATCAGGTTATACAGTCTTATCTTTTTACTCTTTTTCACTCACTCACTAGTTCCAAATATGGACTTCTGTCTTTTCTTTACTTCCGTTTGCTTTACCTCCACCCAAAATTGAAAGTTGTGCCGGTATTTGTGAATCACTTTATCTGTAAACAAAAATCTTGATCACACCCATGCATGGATTTTCACCAAACTTGGTAAAAGTCCCAGAGATGATTTGCTTTTGAAGTCTGAGGGACAAAGGTCAGCATGAGGTCACGATATTTTGATAAATGCAATGCCTATACCTTCAAAACACATGCGGTTATTATTGAATATTTATAGGAAACCATGTATGGACTTTCACATGAGACAATTACCTGTGAGCTGTGAAGGTTTTTTTTTTTTTTTTTTTTTGGTTAATTTGGTCACAACCGCATGCTTTAGCATATTGTTGGATGAGTGCATGGGTAATTGGTTGCATTATATGCATATGTATCTTGCTCTCTATCCTGACCCCCAGTGTCCATCTCGATCTTTGTATTCATATGGCTGTGTGTATGTCTTTATTTCTTTTCTCCATGTAAGTACACTGACAGTCATTAAAAACTGTGAGACAATAATTTTTGACAATTTTTTGCTGGTACCCCAAACTAGATTTTTGTAATATAGATAATTTGTTTAGCATGTTGGCTTCAAAAAACAACAAACAAGGGTGTCAAGAATAAATTATGCACATCAAAAACAACAAAACAAAATGGCACCTGCCAAAATGAAAGTCACAACAGTCAGTATCGGGTATGGCCTTCGTTTGCGTTGATACATTCGGTGATTTGCGGTGATAGACCCCCAAGTGCTGCAACCGGATGTAGCGATCCTGTTCAGGAGTCGTCTCTCTTACCCTGGACAAGGCCTGTTGTCAACTAACCATGTCATGTTGTGGCGGTCAATCAGGCTTCTGATGGTGGGTTGTGTGCAGCCTAGAGTGCGGATCGGGCCGCATTTTTCTGTCCGAACCTGGCCCATTTCTGACAGGGCAGTAACTGAGCCCGACCCGAGCCCGACAGGCATTAAGATATTTATGTCTGAGCCCGACAGTTAAAATCCTTAAAACATAAACAAATTTCTGCACACAGGAAGACGGATGTTAAGGTAATATTTAACATTTATTTTAATCACAAAATGAACCTTTGCATCAGGTGAAACAGGCCCATTAGCTACTTACTAGTACAGCCCATACGCTCTGCTAATTCACTGTAGCTCAACCTGGCCTCCACCATATCCATTGCCGGAGACGTTGTTCGTGTGATAGCCGTGGTATTATGATGTGCCCTAGACTAACAATAGTGGACACTTTTGAGCCCTTATATTGGTTTTCCAAAAACTCTTCAAGTTGTGCAGATCCACATTGTGTTTTGCTCAAACTGCATTTGGTCCAATTTGCAAAGTGACCTATACATGTGCAATGAAGCGTGACAAAATGACAACTCCTCATTTACTCAAGTGCCTGAGTACGATCATCAATAAAGCCACAGGGTATAGTCCCAAACACACACACACGCGCACACACACGCACACACACAAGTAGAGGTGTGCAGAACTTTCTCTCTCAACGTTTTTAATCACTGTCAGCATATTTGTTTCAGTCTTTCTCTCAATTTTCCTCGTGTGTGTTGACAGTGAGAAGTGTAAAGCACGCGGTTTCACAGTCATCGTGGATGGCCGGAGGTCTCAGTGGAACGTGGTGAAGACGGTCGTATTGATGTTGCAGGTAGGAAGAGATGAGACTGCGCTAACACAAACACACTGCATATAAATAGTGACACACTTCCACTTTATCTCAGAGGAAGCTTGTTTTCAACTTTATCAGCTAATGTTGTGTGTCAGGAAGTACTCAATTGTTTTGTAGACAGAATTTTTTTCCCACTTGGATGTGCTTATGTTTCCGTTTCTTTTCTCTATTAGGAAATCAGCTTTCACTTAAGGACACATTAAAGTCTGTTATTTTAATTACAGTAGTAGAGTTGAAGTAAAGAATTTTTTTTTCTATCCCTGTGTTTTTAATATGTATCTGTGGGCTGTAGAATTTAGTATAAAGATTTAGGCACTGCACAAGGGTGGAGTTCCCGATAGATATCTGATAGCTGTCTGAGGCTTCAGGTCTGGAGGAAATAAATAAATAAGTTTCCCCTGTGTTTCTTGAATTTGGTCTGGAGCAAAAGATTGAAAGGTTAACACCGAGGTTTCTTTTTGCCTACTTGAGGTAAATGTATGTGAAAACTGGAAGCTATGGCTGATGACGTTTATGGGTAAAGTGCCATGTGTAAACAAATACATGGCAAGTGGAGATCATGGATTCAGTATCGTGGTAGAGGCCACCGAAATGGAATAAAGTGCTGTAGAACTGGAACATTTTTCACTCGCAGGCTCTGATTCAGGTGAAACAGAGAATCAAATCACAATTTAAACATCCTCAGAGGGAAAAGTGCAGCCAAACTGATATGAACAGCATACATAATATTCAGACTCTGAACATACACTGAGGATGGGAAAACCGGACAAGCAATCGGAGACAGGCTGCACAACACAGACTGGTAGGCCATCAGTGTCTGTTAATACATTATTATTCCCCAAATTATCTGCTTTTAAATGACTGGTGGCGCAAACACACGCATTCACTGACCTTTCAAGTGGCACCAACTGGCATATAATGCCATCACATGCTCCTCTCTTTCCTTTTCATTTCCTCTTTAGGCTTAGAATTTTCACCATTTTCTTTAGCTCCCATATATACTATCCTTTTTTTCACCTGTGGGTTCTAGCTTCTTTCTTTTAGCTGCTGTCTGACTTGACATAAGCTGCAGGAAATCCTGCCTTACGTTTTCTGTCTGTCTTTTTCTTTTCCTCTCTAGATGTAAAATCTTCGAAGAAGACAAAGTCTAAATGCTAATTATCAAAACATATGATTCAGCTAATCAGTGGCTTGCTAAACTTATAGCTTGGACTGAGCGTGCAGTCTTGCATTGCACACAGGAACGAAAATTGGTGCATACTTTCTGTGCCGCTGTGTGTGTGTGTATAGAGCTGAAGTGTCTGTGTTCTGGCTTGCTTCTAACTGTAAAGTTAATAGAGATGAAATCAGCTATTTCTTGTATAGAGCAGAGATCTCTAAATCTTTGATTTAAGGTTTAGGACTATAAGAGCGCACATTGCACACTTAAAGCAGCAGACTTTATTTACCGAGCTCCAGTGTATAGTAATATGTCTGTGGGAGTTTTTAATTTTAAATTAATTGATTTGATTACTTCTCCTTTTCTTTTCAAGCTTGTTGACAGCTTCTGAACGTCACGGTGTTACTGTTGTCACCTGTAGCAGTGCTGGTTGCATGATGGCTGGAGAACCTGCAGTCATTTCAAACCTTGACAATACAATTGTCAATATGAAATGAATGCTGGATGCTTTCCAGTCTGCCCGTGTTCGTGTTACTCGCCTAATCCATTCATCATGCGTTTTCTTTTTCGTCTAGGTCAGACAGAAAACTAAATAAACTAACACCATCCTGTGATGTTTTGCCACAATCTGCCACTATACACCTTTGAGGCATGAGCACTGAACCAAGACTTTAGACATTAATAAATTTAAGGTCTTAAGAATGCATATAATGAAATCCCCATGCTCGCTTTGTGCTCATTTGCATAGGAAAATCTAGCTTTCTAATGAATGTCGAAGCTGAGTGTGTTCCCCTGCTTACATTACACACAGAAGTAGGAACTTCTCAAAACTAAGTCGGAGTGCTGGTGGTGGGAAATAATAATTTAACTGAAAGACTTCTTTAGTCTTAAGTGGGGTCAACACCTAGTGGGGTCAACACCTTGAAGATCACCTAGGCCAAGGTATGAATCATTTGCAAGTTGTTGCCCCACCCTGTCACCATGTGAATCACTAAGGTCACCTGAGCCAAGGTGGAATTGTTTACAAATCATTGCCCCTGACAATCACCCTGTGGGTTGCCAGACCATGGTGTTATTGGGGTTTGTATTGCCTGGGAAGTAATCACATGACTGCATTATAGGTGGGGTTCATATCATAAGCTCCCTTCTCTGTTCTAAAATGGTTATTGTAATTGGTCAAAGAAGCAGTAGTCTACTTGGATTGCATGGTGGCAGTGTGGGGGCAATGGCTCTCCAGTCCACCTTTAAGGTGTCAATACCAGTATAGCTTAAATACTTTGGACTGTTCGTTTACCTTGGCAATGTGTGCCCTTGAATTTTGGGGGCAGAGCTTTTGCAGGAGTTGCAGGAATTTTGGGGGCAGAGCTTTTGCAGGAGCACCTTTTTTTGCAGGAGTTGATGACCCTTTTAAGGATGATTTATATATACTCTTAACTATGTGTATGCAGGATGGCCGTTGCCCATATCCTGCGCTCATCTGGACTGTGTTGCTTGTGCACATCCTTAAAAATTCCATGTGTATCACCATGTGGCACAGGGTTCCCAAGTAACTAATTAAAATTCAAGTTTGTGTCTCAGATCTATTACTTGTGAACTGTAGTATATTGTATTAGCATGTTTTACTTTTACGGTTTGTGCTTCTTAATCACAATTACGAAAGATAACGAGCTCGTCTGAAAGATTTGAGCTTGTCAGCCTGTTTAATATTACTGTGCTCCACGTCCTTAAACATTATAGTACAAGGGATGTGAATCTAACAACTCACGATTCAATTTGATTCTGATTTTTGGGGTGACGATTTAATTCAGAATCGATTCTTGATTCAAACCGATTTTTGATTCAGAACCATTACAAACAAAGGGAGCCAATTTCACGAGTAACTACATTCTTCTATAAGCTAGGAACACCTCTTCTATAGAAAGAAAGAAATTATATTACTAGACAACTGGTTTTGTAGGTGTACTTATCCGCTTTGCTAGATCAGAGTTGGCTGGGAGTTTAGTGAAGTGATGGAATGTGCGTTGGTCAGGAGATGGTTGTGCTGCTGCTCCGGTTGTTTTAGCTCCGGGTGATGGTGTAAGATGTGGGCTCGGCGATTTGAAGTGTTCCCGAAATACTTGACTCTTATTTTGCTCACCGCATATGTCATGTCAAGCTCCTTCTTACTGGAAATTGTAAAATCTGAAGTGCAAGCGTTTGCCTTGAGCGAAGACGGCGCTGGCTGTATTTCTTTTTACTCATCCATGTCAAAGCTAGGCTAAAAGCTAGTTCTGTACCCGCCACTCACTGGAACAATTCACTACAGAGGCCGTGTCTGGACAAACGGTATGCGCTGTGAGTAAGGTTGGGAATGTTAAAAAAAAAAGTGTTCTTAAAAATCGATTCAAAATGCTAATAAATAAGAACCGCGATTCAGACGTGAATCGACACCCCTAAAGGTATGTATGTCCACCAGGTGGAAAGGGATGTTTGGTGCCAACATGACATTTGTGACCCACTCCAGCATAATACGGGTTAAATAGGAAATTTGACATACTGAGATATTCATATAGTTGGAAAGAGAATATAATGTACTTTGAAATGAGATATAATACATGATTATTTACATTTACGGCATTTGGCAGACACCGTTATCAGCAAAATAAATGGATTTTTCCATTGTTTTACAACAACTTGGACTTGGAACCCTTTTTAAACAGGTATTTTAGCATGGATAGAATGTGTTTATAGATATTTGAACGCGGTCATATCGAAGATTATGCTTTGAAGGATGTATTTTTTGCGATATCGCATTTTTGCCCAGGTACGCCATTTTCAACTTACTCTGGCTCTTACTCAAAACACTATCTTGCCACTTAATTCTTATTATGTTGAAGCAGGTCACATTAAGTGGATGTCCTTTTTGACCGCTGCGAATATGTGAACAATTGCGTATTCATGTATGTATGGTCAAAAATTAAAGTGCCTTTAAGGTGGTGGTGTTTTTTGGCCTTTATGGGGTTATGTGGGTGTGGCCAAATCTAAAATCATCCAAGCTACGAATTAATTTAAGTTTGGCAGTATGCTCATGAGGCATACAGGCATAATTGGCTGTTCCAGATTGCCTGTAAATGTGAATGGTTTTGTGTGTGCGTGTGTTGGCCCAGAGTTGGCTGGTATATAGGCTCCAGTTTCTCTCTGATCCTACATGAAGTATTTGGTTCAGTGAGTTAGGCAGGCAGGGTACTGTTCAGTATTTACCTACATGTTCATTATTAATACTAATGTTTAGTTGAGCTCTGTGGTCAAACGTATACGGACACTCAACCGTCACAATGTATGTGGTTCTTTCCAATGTTGGAAGCACACAGTTGTATAAAATGTCTTTTGTGTGGTTTAAAATTGCAGTTTCTCTTCACTGCAACTAAAAAGCCCAAACCTGTTCAGGCATGACAGTGCCCCATGCACAAAGTAAGCTTCATGCAGACACTATTTGCCAAGGTCGGAGTGGAAGAACCTGAGTGGCCTGCACTGATCCCTAACCGCATTCCTACTAAACACATTCGGGATGAAATGGAACACTCCAATAATTTAATCATTTGAAGACATTTAAATAGAATTTATTCATAGTTTTATTTGTTGATGAGGACATGCTAGTGACAGCGTGTGCCATCTTTCTTTACACCCTGTTTTAAATGTAGTGAAACACAATCCACTTGAGAATTGATTAAAAAGGGCTGTGAAAGGTTTAAATCTGGTGAAAGCACAATATAATTATAACCTGAACAGTCTCAGAGAGTGATTGTAAGGAACATTCTGAGGAAAGGGGAGGATTAGGTCTTTTTCCATCAGGTTCTGTGTCTCTTCTCCTGCTTTGTGTTGCAGTTTGCTGCTCCCATCGCCCTTGACCTGGATTTTTTCACAGACACTTGAGAATATTCAGGTCCTCTCCTGTATTTCCACAAACAGTATTGAATAACAGTGTCAAAGCATTTTTTTCTGCCCAAAATTGGTCATCTCTGCTGTATGTGCCTGAGGGGAACTGGCAGAAAACAGATTTCTCCATGTCTGCTTTTCATTTAGTGTCAGAATGTGCTTCCAGGTTTTTAGGGGGGGGGGGATACTTTTCAGCCAGCGCATTTCATATGGAATTGAGGATGAACTTCTCGAAAAATAATCTCAGGGGAAAGATTAACCTGTGCAGCTTAAAGCTTTACCAACTGTAGCCATGCATGAAGAGCTGGTTGATAAGCCAGAATGATTTGAGTTTACAGAGGTGCCTATATATATGCTTGACTTGAACCATTTGTGATATTTGACCCTTTGCTAAGGTGATATTAAGGACACTTGAAAATGTGATTTAGCAGGTGTCTGACCGTGAATGTTGTCCTGATGAAAAATTAATTCAGTTGTTGGGACAAGGAAAAGCCTTTTTTTTTTTTTTCTTTCTTTTTTTCCCATGAACCCCTTCAATTTACCCCAGGTACCGTCCAACATGTGCTTTCACCCAGACCCAAACTGCATCTTTTCAACCTGAAGTTGCATCACAAGGTGACATGACATGCTCTGAGGAAAGTGCTTTCTACCCTCTTCTACATACACATTCTCAGATGTGAATGATTGGCTATGTTATTGTGATTGAAAAGGGAGCGAGAGTAAGCCCCTCCCAACTAGAGAGCATGAGAATCATCCACTCATAGAGGATTACGGTATTGTGTCGAGATTCAAACTCGTGCCCTATTCGTGATGATAAGCTTTTCTGTTGCAAGATAAGTTTGTTTGTTTTAGTTCATGCTGACTAACTATGTGACCTTTAACCTGTAAATCATTCACCTCATCTGTGTTAGCCGTGTAGTGGCTGTGGTGAACCTGCAAAGTAGCGCTGCTGAGAGCTTTTGCCTCACTATTTTCTTATTGTTGATTAGCTCACGTCTGAAAAAGATACTGTCTGATCTACTGTATAGGCTTTGTGTTTAAATGTCTCTGAGTTCAGATCAGGACTGGATGATATTCAGCATGCAGACAACCGCCTTGCATTAGCTTTCTTGTGTCATGTTAAGAAGATCTGGTTAATGAACAGCTTTACATCACTCTTGTGTCCTGTCACGAACCGAAGCCATTGTCTTTATTGCAGAATGCCTTTGTGAATAATCGTAAGGGGGGAGTCATGTGATTGTCCGTCATAACTTTAAACTGGAGTTTAAGTCGTAACTTTAAACTGGAATTTAATGGCTGTACATGTGGAAGATTGAGCTTCTGTTTTTTTCTTATTTTTTATGTTGTGTGTGTGTGTGTGTGTGTGTGTGTGTGTGTAGAACGTGATCCCAGCTGAGGTGTCCTTAGTGTGTGTTGTGAAGCCAGATGAATTCTGGGACAAGAAGGTCACCCATTTCTGCTTCTGGAAGGAGAAGGACAGACTTGGCTTCGAGGTAGGTGTTGCTCACTCTTGCTCTCGCGCTCTTTCTCTCTCTCTCTCCCTACCCTTTTCCTTCTCCCTTTTCACTCTTTCTCTGTCCCTCCTTTGCTCCCTCTTGTTCCATCCTTTCTCACTCCCTCGTTTCCTTTCCTTGCCCTTTTTTTGTTTCTTTCACTCACATTTTCACTCCTTTTCCTTTCAATCTCCAGTCTTTTCCTCCTTTCTGTCTCCATCTCTGTCTATCATACATTCATTTTCTTACTCTCCCTCTTTCTCTCCTTTTTCTCTCTCTCCCTTTTTAACTTTTCTCCCTGTGTATGTCTCTTTCTTTCATTTACTTACTCATTTCTTTTTGGTTTAGTTACTTTCTTTTCCTTGCTCTCACTCTCTCTTTCTGTCATTCTTTCTCTTCTTTGCTCTTCATCTGTACCTTCTTTCTCTCTCTTTCTCGCTCTCTTGTTTCTTATTTCTCTACTTATTTCCTTCTTTCACTCTGACCCAGCATCAGCACTGACCCCCCCCCCCGAACCATGACACAATTACATGTGGGAGTTTCATAATATGTACACATTGCAGAAACATTGAAGATTAAATCTCTCATCATGCTAATTTAGTTTTGTTTTTACACAACCTTTAGGTGTTTATTTGTATTTTGAAGTCAGTCTGCATTCAACATTTCAGGATTGCTGCTTGAAAGATGTGCGTCACTTTTTCGACACCAGCAGGTCATGTATATATCAGAACAACTTGCTCATGAAGCGCCAGTCTCGCAAGTTCTCGTCTCTAAAACTTCCCAACATAAGCAGCTCCTTTAGGGACCTGATCTTATGAGTCAGTTTTCTCCACTGTAGTACTGAATGTGGTTATACAGGCTGACCCAATAAAACCTCCCACGTCTCAAAGGTACATGGGAAAAAAAAAAAGTTAGTAGCACACATGGAACTTCATTCTGTATAGTTTTTATATGGATGGAAGTGGAGGTCTTGTGTATAAGTTTCTCTTTGCAGTTTCCCAGGAAATTTCTCGAGCTAAAGCATACTTCAGTGCTGAAAGTCTTGGAAAACCGCACAATAGATCGCTTCAATGCTTCAGTATTCTCAGGTGATTTTCTTTTCAAAGCTGATGCGGTTGCTCTGAAATTCTCAGCCCACTGTAAGTGGGTTTTCTGATCTGGAACGTTTGGCTTGTGTGGAATACTGAAACATCTCCAAAAGGCCCTCTGTGCAGCAATCACAGAGTGGTTGTTGGCGAAGAATAGTTTGACAGTGAACACATGGTGTGCTCCCAACCACGCCATGTTGGCGACTGAGGGCAGTTGGAATTGCGCTACCAACAGACCTTAGCGCCACCTCTCCAGCCTTGCGCTTAAGTTTCATGTGTGCACATAATAGTTGGAGGATCCTTAACCTTTTTTACTATGCTTTTCAAATTATGAAGGTTTTTAAGTCACCCTATGTTATGTTATATCAGTTGGTGCCACAGGTACAGTCAGAGGCACTGGGGCTTCCTGCTTTATAATGAATTATTTTCTTCTACTAACTCACTGTAATGAACCATAATGAAGAAATGAAATTGGGCAAAGGGCTGAGACTCAATTATTCTCTCTTGCCTTTCATAAACAAGTCGTGTAATTGCCTCCAGGCTAATGGCTGCCTTTAAAAGTTTCCTTCACATTACTTAGGTGTGTGTGTCTAACGGAGTGATGTGTTATTGAGCCAGGTTCAAGCATTCTGCTGTCACTTATTAGATGTAATTGTGGTCATGACCTGGTTTATGAGGTTGATTGTTTTGCAAGATTTCATGAACGCACCATTATTTCTGTTCCTCTCGAAAGAGCATTTCTAACTTTCTTTAGTGGTAAACTCTCATTTAAGTTGAATAAATCTGTTTGCAGGCAGTGATTCAGTTTGTGCCCTGCGATGGCCTGGCGAGCTGTCCAGGGTGTACTCTGCCTTCGCTTGGAGTCGGCTGAGATGGGCGCCAGCCTCCCTGTGACCCAAATTAGAATTAAGTGGTTCACAAAATAAATGAATGAATGAGTGATTCAGTTGGATATTTCAGTTTAATGTTTTCATTTCAGTCACAGACCCTAAAATATCTAGGCAATATCTATGAATTAGCCAGCCTGGAACTATAGATTACTGAGTGTAGTCTTGCACCTGGATTCCACTGGGTGTGGTTCTGAGATGGCGTATTTGTGACATGGTTTCGTTCCATCCTCAGCATAGCTTCGTAACCCCCAGGAGCGTTACAGAAGAGGAGTGGTTTACAGGGTTCTCATGGCTCTGAAATCTTTGAAAGTTTGTGAATTTTAAGACCTTGAAAGTTTCTGTACATAAGATGTAAATGGTCATTGAAAATGTTTGAAATTATACACTATTCACTTTATTTTGTTATACCGTTTTTAGCCTTTATTTCAACATGTAATTGGCATGCTGTTGTTTAGCCAGTAATGTGCAATATTACATTTATTTCCATCCAGAGTTGGGTTTATTTTTCACCGATATCTTGAATTGATAGGAAAATCGAACCACTCAATAAAGTCTTCTCCAACACATCCCGAAAAACTTTTAATAGGGTTAAGGTCAGGACTCTGTGGTGCCAGTTCATGTGTGAAAATGATTCCTCCTGCTCCCTGAACCACTCTTTCACTATTTGAGCCCCAATTTTTTTACCGTGCCATCAGGGAAGAATAAGCCCATTGATGTGATAACCTGCTCATCCAGGTCATCAGCTGACTTCATTTTATTGTCACATTAATCTTGCTGAGCCTCAACATGACCAACTGGAGCAACGATGCCATGATGATTATTATGATATAAGAATATCATCTTAGAGTTTGTTAACATAAAGTGAATCTTTATCAATACTTGGGCAATGTACACACCACAACTTTTGGCTCAACAAGAAACTTTGACTGGTGAATTAAAGATCCTCGGGACAATATGGGTCAATGTAGAGCTTGTTGTGAATTTTCAGGAATTTACTGTGACCTGTGCCTCAAACTGTACTATGGTGGAATCACAGGCACCGTCTAGAATGGCTGTGATCAGCTCTGGTAACACCAGCTGGCCACTCATGTGGAGTCCAGTACCTAAATATCAATTTACCATTCTTTAAAATGTGTTTGTTTTGTTGGTTATGTTTCAAGACTATAGCACGCTCTTCGGTGGAACTTCCTCTATTGAATTATTCATGAAAAGTTAGAATCTTTTGGGACACACTAAAATTTGGGTGGCTAAAAATAATGAAAGCTTTTTCTAGTTATTACTTTCAACCCAAAGAAAAAGCAAAGCTAAATGTTTTGCCAAGTGTTTAATGAAATGCCACTTTTTAAACTTTGTGAACAACAATATAGTAGAAACATAGTTTTAATAAAATGTATTAAAAAGCACTTTTTTGTTTACCCGATAGCTCAGATTTCTCCTCATTAAAACACTGAGTGGATCAAGAACAAAACTTTAAAAATAATAACCCACTGCCGGTTTGTTTAGGCTCCCTAGCGGAGTTGCATGCCATTGTCTACTGTCTGACTTGTGCACAAATTGCTTTAGCACGAAGAACATTGTGGTCATTTCAACCAAAGCTTAATGTCATCTTTCAAAGTAAGAAATCATCTAACTGAATTGGAAATCTGAGCTTTTTCTCTCTTGTGGAGCACTGAATAACTAAACAGACTTTTTGCCTTGGGACTTGTTTACAGCCGGCTGGAACTTCCCATGTAATGTGACCAAGTGTTCGGGACATCACAAAGGGGAAAAAAAAAATAATCAAAAAATTGTTTCAAGAAGGCAAGGAAAAATACAGCTGATCAGTAGAAACAAAGGTTATATTGAAGTTTATTTCAGTGAAACATTTATAATGCATGTCTATCAGTGTTAAGTTGTTAGTAGTTGGTGTGCTTGTTAGACTTTGAGACAAGAATGAAAGTGAATTGGTTAAATAGAAGCAGGAAATTGCATCTGACCAAACGGTAAACTTGGTAAATTTTTAAATCCTTTAAACAATTTTCCTCTTGCTAAAGATGCTAATGCTTTTTTAAAAGGTTTTGGAAAGAGGGCCAGTGGTACCCCGGTGGTAGGGTGCTGGTCTGCTGATCCTGAAGGTCGGGGGTTCAAGCGCCACTATCACCAGGTTGTCACTGCTGTCTTCCAGTGCAGCAAACTGGGTTATCAAAGGCCAGCCGTGTCCCTCTGTGGTGAGAGGCATGCAAAGGAGCCATTGCTGTCGTTTGTAAAGAGTTAACGTCAGCCATTGAGTTAACGTCAGCGTGTTTCTACCCTGCGATGGTCTGGCGAGCTGTCCAGGGTATACTCGCCCAGAGATGGGTGAGATGGACGCCAGCCTCCCCGCAACCCTAATTAGGAGTAAGCGGCTCAGACGAATGAAGGTTTTGGAAAGTTAATTGAAACCGTCCCCTGTGAACAGCAAAAGTTTAGGGGGTGGAGCTGCACCTGATCCAACGCCGCTTATAAACTGCCTATTTATAAACGGAGATCATGCTTTATTGTCATAAAGAAGGTTGCTCATTTTTTTGGTTTTGGTCATTTACACTGAACCAAACAAGGCAGGCATAAGTCTTCCCTGTGTGTTTTAGATAGAATGCCACATTCCAGAATCAGAATCAGAATTCTGATTCTAGAATGCCGGTAATCATAAACATAACATGTCACACAACACAAAATAGGGGTCTTGAGCAAATTGGAAATGCGTGGTGCAGCCTCAAACACAAATTTGTCTCCACCCCCTGAACTTTTATTTTAAGTCCTACCATTTAGTAGTTGCTGGGTCAAGTCAGACTCTACCCCTTGGGCTTTTGTCTGACTCTACCTATGTAGGAGGAGATGGGTTAGGCCAGACTACACCACCCCTGGACTTTTGTTCCACTATTGCCATGTAGGAGGAGCCGGGACAGGTCAGACCCCACCCCCTCAATGTTTGTTTCAACTCTTCCCATGTATTAGTTGCTGGATCAGGTCACACTCCACCCCCTGAACTTTTGTTTCCACTCCGTTTATGTAGGAGGAGCAGGGTCGGGATAAACTTCACCTCCTGGACTTTTGGTTTGACTGGAAAGAATTTTTTTTAGGTAATTTGTACATAGCATAAATCTCTAATTTCTACATGCCCACTTTGTGATCAGCGCACAAGGACTTTGCTGCGATCATCACTTGGTTTGACGTAAAATCTGTTTGAAAGCATTGCAGTGACATTGGCTGTAATTGTAACAGTAATGTTGGTGAAGTGACTGTTACACATGGTGTAGCCTTCATTAATTTATAAAGAAAAGCAGTAACCGTCCCCTATCATTCAAAGATTTTTGAGAAATTCCTAAAATCTTTGCCTTGCTTACTGTACCAGACGATAGCAGCTCTTGATAACAGTAGTCCAGGGGTTCACTGCATTGTGGTGTTGTATGTATTTATTTATTTACTTTTGGTTCTGTTTCTATTGTAATAAAATCAACTGACCATGTTGTACGATATTTGTGATGAAAACCATGTTGACGGGAACAGAGAAAAATCCCAACATGCAACAGAGTATAGGCTCCTGTCTTGACCCACAAAGAAAGCATCTGTTTGTATAAATGTGATGTGCAAGTATATGGTGGACTGGGTTCTCCTGTCAGTCGTGCACCACATGGAGTGATGACTAATTTGTCTTCCTGTTTGACAGGTCTCCTTTCTGTCCTTCCAGAACAGCCATATCCTCATATTTAACATACAAATGCTGTGTGTGTTGGACGTGCCATTTAATTTGAGCTCCACCTGTTTCAGGTAATAATATGGGCCAGCGCTCTCCTCTGGGCTGATTTCCTCCCTTCCGGCCGTTTTGCTGAAGCAGATGGTGCCGCCTGGGCTGGAATGGAGGTCGTTGTACTGATTGCAGGCTGTGAGGTGACCTGAATGGGGATAGTCGAGGGAACGCTTCATGAGTGACCTACATGCTGAATGGAGAGGTTTACTGCAACAGATGATGGACACCCAGCACAAGAACCTTGTATTCAGCAGTCCCCTAAAAGCTGACATATTCTTTTTTGGCATGAGGATAGAAACATATGGAGAAAAGAGTGTCTCTCTCTCTCTCTCTCTCTCTCTCTCTCTCTCTCTCTTCTGTCTGACACTTGTCTCCCAGAAGTCCAGTTATTCTTGCTTTGCACATTTTTGTGCTAATTGCATGTTCTGTTCTCCCCCAACAACTTAAGAGGTAGCCCAGTGACTGCCACAAAAGCTGGCCCTTATCCAGAATACTGTGCTGCTGGCTTGGTAGTTTTATAGCAGATGGAGTGCTTTAACTAGTGTATTTTGCTGCCAAAAGCTAAGAGCCTGTGATTTCCTCACTCAGGCAGATTAACTTTTCTCTCGTGTGTGTATATAGATAGTTGGATTTTTCCTGCTGTGAGCGCATGGTTGCCCTTTTCTATTTTAAAGGAGATGTACATGTGCACAAGTGATCTTTCATTTATAATTTCCACCCTTCTGTGAAGATTTTTCGTTAGATTTTGGAGTCTTGCTATGAGCTATATGCCAGAGCAGGGGTGCTCCAGTTCATGCTCAAGGTTTTCAGTGTGGTCAAGGTCAGGGCTCTGTGTAGGACTGTAGAGTTCTTTCACTCCAACTTTGGCGTGCCATAAAACTCTTTGTGCACAGCGGCATTGTCATACTAGAACAGTTCCAGTGTTTTTGGCATTTTTTGCAGTGAAACTGTGGGATGGGAAAATTGCAAAAATATGCACATATTTCATATATATAGTTTATTATATGTAAATATATAAACTTAATGTGTGTTTTTACTAAGATGGAGCTACGGCGCACACACAGAGCTCGAGTCTTATTGGAAGTGCTGAGGTAAATGGTCACAGAACAGGTGATCTCATACAGCATTTAGCAGACACTCTTATCTAGAGCAACTTACAGACGTGCTTTCAAGTCACTATCAGTTAATATATTCTTTATATATTATTAAATATATTCAATATATATACTGGTTCTTCATGACACAGACTAAGTATACCGTCAGTGTGTGTAAATTTAAGTACTGCCGAAAAAGGTAGGTTTTCAGCCATCATTTGAAGACTCCCAGTGATTCAGCTGTTCTGACGTCCAGAGGACGTTTGTTCCACCACCTTGGAGCCAGAACAGAGAAGAGTTTAGATGCATTTTTCCCTTGTCCCTTAGTAGAAGGATGAACCAGTGTAGCAGTGCTAGAAGATCTGAGAGAATGCAGTGCAGTGCGGGTTGTGATAAATGCTTTGAGGTAGGAGGGTGCAGGTCCATTTTTTGCTTTGTAGGCAAGTATTGGTGTCTTAAGTCTAATGTGAGCAGCTGCAGGAAACCAGTTGAGTGTTTGTAGTAGTTTAGTGGTGTGAGAAAATTTGGGAATGTTGAAAACAAGCCGTACAGCTGCATTCTGAATCAGTTGCAGAGGCCGAATTGCGCTCAAAGGTAGACCTGCCAGGAGTGAGGTGCAGTAGTTTAGTCTTGAACAAGTATCTGAGTCGCCTTAGTGGAAAGAACTGGACGAATTCTTTGTATGCGAAGTAATCCATGTTGAACTTAAAATGTAAAATGAAGAGTGAAACTTGTTTTCATACTTGTTTTTAAAATGTTTTGGGGAACTCTGTGTTTGGTGGGATCTGTGAATCAGCGGCATCTGTTTTGCTTATCGCTCAAATCGTGCTGTGTGAAAGTTAAGAAGAGTTGAACTCCACACCTGCCCACTTTGCTCCGCTTGAGAAAATTTCACCTTTGGGGAAAAAAAAAAAAGCAATGCTGGCTTTCAATGGCTTTGTATTGTTGCTTATTGCTCATAGTTTCCTGTGTGGACACCCCTTAAACTTTTGTCAGCTTACTAAAGGGGTCTCACTGTTTGATAGTACACTATTTGGAGCTAAGTGTCACCTGACTACCTTTGGGATGAACTGGATCTTGACCACATCCCAGGCCTCCTTACCGAACATCAGTACTGACCTCACCAGTGCTCTTGTGCCTGAATGAACATGCGTCCCAACGGTGTCTCACTGTAATCCAGCAGAATGACTTTGCAGAAGAGTGTGCTTGTTATAACAGCAAATGATGCTCCATCTGCAATGTTCTGACTGTCACATACATTTGTGCTCACTGGTGTTCACAAACTTTTGCCCATAAAGTGTACATGGATTGGAAAATGCTCCACATAACATACTTTATGATCTTTTTAATAGCACTGTGTGTACCGATGCTGTTATTTTGCTGTATTTCACAGTGCCTAATGTTAACTAGATTTAATAAAGCTCTGTTTAGCGATGTGTACAGGGAAACCACACACACTCACACACCAACTCCAAATTTGATGTTGCTCCAAAACTATGCTAAGGTTGCCAAGTTGGTTGTATTTTATTTTATTTTTTTAATTGGTGTTCAGACAGGCTAGGACCACAGTGAAACCACTGTGTCAAGCAGTATCTTATGGTAAATCGTCAAGGTCGCTTTTAAATGCAGGCTGAAAATGAAATGTCACAATTCAGCAAGATCTTGATTTATTGGGATTTTTCAACGGAACAGGGAGGAATCTGTTCGTATTTAGTTTCTCCCCTCTCTCACACACACATTTTCCTATGGAGCCAAACCATGTACAGTCAAAACTCCTTTTTTTTTTTTTTTTTTTAACCAGAGCCTTGTAGTTTGTTCCTCTAGTTTCTGGGCAGCTAAAATGAAATAGTGTTAATTTGGCCTAAGTGATGCGTTTGATTTGTCTGTCTCTGTGTCGTGTAGCTTTGATACTTAGCTGCTGTTTCATAAGTGGTGCTAATTAAACATTAAACTCACACTGCTTGACAGAGCAGTAATTTGATTAAAAGGCCATCATGTCTTTTTTAAATGTCCGACAATTATGCAAATCAGGATGGATACATTTTTACAATTCATTACAGCACATTTTTTGTCAGTGTTGATCTGTACGTGGACAAAATCTCTACATTTTCTTCTGAAGTTGTCTTGGTTTCCTGTCATGTCCACTCTGTGCATAGAATTAATGTGTTATAAACAGAAAATGTAAGTTGTTTTGGACAAGCAGGATATCACCAGAACATTGTATTTATTCTGTTTCTCTTCATCCTTTTTCATTCATTCATCCATATGGAAAAGCTCAAATCCGAATCAGTTTTATTTCCCAAGTTTGACTCCGGTTTAAATCACTCACTGTACAAAGAAGCATTTATGTTATGTATGTTTTTACAAGAATTAAGGCAAATATAGATAAATATAAGTGAGGAATTAAACTGTAAGGAAATATGTGCACAAGAACAAACTGCAAAGTGGCAATATAGTATAAAAAGAAAGGTTTAGTATAGTGCGGATTTTATCACCGACCGTGCAAACCAGGATCGTGTGTATCATACAAACCAGTATCTTACGAGATCTTTGTATTTCTGTGCCACGTGCGCACACACTCACACACACTATAGTGTTTATCTTTCTAGGTGTTATGCTTGTTTAGATTTCTCATTCTCTTCTCTGAGGCCATTGATATAAATCTATGAAATAAGTTTGTTCAGTGTGGTGTATATTTCAGTGTCCAAACACTCTGACACAATAAGGATCTTAGAAGCTAAATAAGGAATTAGTGACTTGAGCGAATTATTATTATTATTATTATTATTGTAACACCATACTGATTGATTGCGGGTTTATTAATGCATGACACTTTTTTTCATTTGTTTATAGTTACATTAACCTTATGTGGGTAGCACAGTGGCTCAAGTGGTTAAAGCTCTGGGTTACTGATTCAAAGGTCAGGGTTCAAGCCCCAGTACCTCCAAGCTGCCACTGTTGGGCTTTTGAGCAACAGTGCAAGGTCTTTAACCCTCAATTGCATAAAATAATACCTGCCAAATTATGCTTAGCATGTCCACCTCACAGCAGGAGGTTCTGGGCTTGGGCATTTCTTTATGGAGTTTGCTTGTTCTCCTCTTGCTTGCATGGGTTTTACCCGTTTCCTCCCACAGTCTAAAGTCATGCTGGGTACTTTGGTTTCTTCCCATTGTCTAAAGACATCTCATTAGGCTCATTGGCTGCCCTAAGTGTGTGTGTGTGTGTGTGTGTGTGTGTGTGTGTGTGTGTTGACCCTCTAATGGTCTGGTGAGTTGTTCAGGGCCTTCACTCCTGTCTTAGCTAATGTGGGCTCCAGCCTCCTCGTGACCCCTGTAGGATTAAGCGGTTTGGCAAATGGATGGATGGACTAACCTTATGCAATGCCAATAAAACAAGTTATAGCCCTTGTCACAAAATATAGCAAAACCACCTGTCTCTAAAACCATCCCCTGTTGGAGAGTCTTAAGACAAAGTACTGGAGACCTATTTCATCAATGTTTTATCAAAGAAAATATTATCAACATTTGCACAGATTTTTATATGTATGTGATGTGTAAAATGTACCTTGATACTATAGAACCAGTTACTGGTAAGAATATACACGTTAATTTAATCCTGAGATTAAAAATCCGTGCAGTAATGTTGGGCCCTCAAACAAGGCTCTTGCCCCTCAACTGATCAGTTGGCTAAAATGAGATAAATGTAGGAGCTTCTGGATGATGGTGTCTGCCAAATGTCACAGGTGTAAATGTAGCGTTGTGGATTTGTCATCAGCTAAGTTTTACTTTAGTGTTGACTCAGCTGAGCATATGTGTAAAGTTATCCAAACACCACACACACACACACACAGACAGCTGCACAAGGTTTTTAGGATAGTTTACACTCATTATGTGTGTCATTGTTTGCTCCTTTAACTGCACTGCATTTAGCTTGGATTACTTGTAAGCATGTGCTAAATGAATAAACGTACAGAAGCCCCATTCAACTCCTTAGGGTCAGAGCAGACATGTTTGTACTCTGCTTTTCCTTCAAAGCTTTATCATATGCGAGTAATGAGCGGTGATATTTACTGCAGTCATCTTATTCCGACCCAGCGGAAGCCTGTCTCACCTGCTGTCTCTTCCGCCTCTAACTTTAAATACCAGATCAATTATTCATGCATGATTAACCTTGGCTGACATTTTTGTCGATGTGGTTATTTTTCTGCATTAGTTGTGTCAGATCATGACACTGTTCACACACAGCAACCAATTTTCTAACTGACATTTTATGAATGCAAAAGAGTTAATATCGGTTAAGAACTTTTCTTTTTTTTTTTTCTTCTTAATGTCAGCTTTTCTTTAAGCACAAACCACCAGTTTACTGGTATATGTGACCGAATCTTGCAAAATGAGTCACAGTGACCAAAAATTCAAAATTGAGTTAGCCATACTATTTAAAAGAGGAGACTCTAAGCTTTAA
>JAQMYF010000012.1:20285148-20306333 GCA_030014195.1 Neosilurus mollespiculum | reverse complement strand
AGCATTCAGTTACCTTGTTATGGCTTTGGCAGGTGAAAATAAAGTATGTTTTCTACTGAAATTTACCAAAAAAAAAAAAATCGATAAGATTACACTTTCACTTAAAGGGCGGGGTTGGCTATGACTAAATTAGGGGGGGAAAGAGCATAAAAGAAAGAGATTTGATGCCAATTTCTTAGAATGCTTGTGACTTGAACTGAGTAGGTTTTTGTGTCTGTGTGTTTATAGGTGATCCTGGTCTCGGCTAATAAGCTTACGCGCTACATTGAGCCCTGCCAGCTGACCGATGAGTTTGGAGGGAGTCTGCAGTATGACCACATGGACTGGCTGAACAAGAGACTGGTCAGTAACTAACTGGACTGTCAAGCTTCTGCACAAATTGTGCCTCTTAAATTACAGTGTAAATCCTGTATGGTAAATGACCTTAACTAGAGAGTACAGTGTTTTTATAAAACTGTCAAGAATATGTTGAACACTGGAACGTTATTGCTATTTAAACAAGTTTTATTCAACATATAATTAATCAGTCAAGAGTTGGATCCTGGTTGAGGATAAAGCTTAAAAGTACAGCTCCTTACATGATCATCCTTAAAAGTCTCCACTTTCCCTAGTGTTGCAACATGTTCCACCCTTGGCTGTAATTACAGCTGCAGCTCTTCTGGTATATGTCTGTCAGTTTTACACATCTGGATCCTGAATATTTTGCCCATTTTCTGTGGCAAAATTACTCAACCTCTGTGAGCTTGGATGAAGACTATTGAAGACTGCATGTCTTGCTACAGTGCTTGTTTTTGTGCCGCTCTGTCCATAAAACCCAGATTTATGGAGTGTCTAGGTTATGACACTTATGAACAACTTAATTTTGTTGTCGTTCTCTTCCACTTTTTCAGATTTAACTACTTGGTATCATCTCAGACTGTTTCTCACTGTGAACCATCATTGACTATTAGGGGTTGTCCTGATCCAGGCAGTCATAGTGGTGCCATATTTTATCAGCTTTATAATGATTGATTTAATAGTGCATTCTGATGGATATTGGTTTCACAAAAACAAATAGGAGATTTCACAGTAGGGCTGGATGATTTGTTTTTGTGATGTGACTGGCCATTCATGTTCTCAGCCAACTGAATATTATGAGCATTCTGATTTATCAGAAGTATCAACTATCCTAACAGGTAGCTACATTATTTTTACCCCAATGAATACATTGAGGAGTCTGTATAATGTACCATGATACTTAGAAGTAGCTTAATAAATATTTGGCCTATTCTAATATAACCTTGCTGTGGGCAGTAGCTAGAAATGGAAGAACAGATATCAGGCTTTTATTAAAAAAAAAAAAAAAAACCCTGGTTAAAAAAATGCACACACAGGGAACAAATGGGAAGTAAATACAGGCAGAGCTCTCGAGACAGAATGCAAAAATGCAGAGTTCAAATGCATCACTGGAGCTCATAAACATGTGTACTGTGTTAATAGTGGAGTGCCCCCATCACACACACACAATGTAATTTTTTAATCATACTCTCAAGCCCTATTTCTCAGTAAAGTAAACTTTTAATGTTATTTATTGTTTTTGTAAGCAATCTGGCAGATCATGTAGATTTTTTTCTGGAATTCAGTGTTGTGGAACATTTTATGTAGTTAAATCTCAGTTAATCCTTTTTCATTCCTCAGATTTGTAACAATAAAAATACTTAAAAGTCTTTTTCTTTTTCTTCTTTTATCCAGGTGTTTGAGAAATTCACCAAGGAGTCCACGTCCCTGTTGGACGAGCTCGCCGTCATTAATGAAAACGAAAAGACCAGTCAGACAGATAAGTCCAGGTAATCGATGTTGCCGGTTCTGACTGATGCGCTCATGTCTCAACCTTACCGCTTCCTCTCTCACTTTTATTAAACCATATTAAGTATTAAAGAAGTCCTCTGCTCTCAAATTACTCGAGTGATATCATACCATCAGCTGGCCTCGCAGCAGGAATTAGTGAACACACACTGATACTGAGAACAAGAAGAAGTAGCACTGTGTATAGGGAGTCAGGGTATATTCTGTGCAGTTCATAATGGACTTTCTGATTGCTTCATATGCCTGCTCATAAAGGTTCTATCGGTACAGTCATAAAAGCACTCATAATGACTAACTGCCCCACTTAAACTAGTGTCAGAATGGATTATGACTCTAAAGCATTATAATGTAACTGTTGCTTTAGCCAATAGCGTTTAATATCCATACATCTCTTAAACTGGATGAGTACTCTGTTCTTTAGAAGGGACAGAATGTTTTATGGTGTAACGCTCGTAGAAAAGTGATGTCCATATCTAGGTGTAGATCTAGGTTTAGTACAGCATCTTCAGAAATACACTGTACATTTTTATTGTTCAGCAGATTTAGACATGTACATCATCAGTATGACAGTGTTTTTAGTTTTTTTTTAAATTAATTTATTTTCAGCATGGATAGGTATGCTACTAGAGCAGTCATGGTAATGGAGTGATTATTTAGTAATATAATAACAATATTGTTATTTTAGGACTAATGTAAAACCCACAATTCTCTCCCAACTTCTAGGAATAAAAAAAAAGAAAGTATTTTGTGCAGCACTGAGTAGAGAAATAAGCATTCTTTTTGAACAGTTTCTCTTTCATAAGAGGACTAACATTTTGCAGCCTTATTTGGATTGGATCATTACCAGATCTATACCTTGTGTTGTATAGAAATTAGGTTGTTTTTGAAATTTGATTTGAGATCAAATTTGATTTGATTTCTGCCGACTCCACCCTCTGTCCAAATACCAATGGTCTCTTGACTGGATTTTTTGTATCAGATATTAGGTGCACATTTCATTAGGAATGTAAAAAGTGACCACTGTATGTATAAAAGGTCTAGCAGGATGTAACACTCGCAAATCTCCGCCAAGCCCAGCAATTCCCTATATGAATGAAAATGTCAAATATTGTCCCCTCTCTCAATGTTAAAATCTTCATAAAGAAATCCTGGATCCAAAATTTAATCTGGATCATCTCCAAAATCATATGATGCCTTAACATTTTGTGTAATCCTGCTAGGAATCACACAAACAAGCGTAAAACATAAGGAAAGGCATCAACATAAAACAAGAAAATCTCTGTATGTGTATCTTTACTAAAATTTATCATTATAGTTTTGAGAAGAACAGTAGATAATGTGACCTGTAATTTTCTCAGAGGAAGAAAAAACAGATCTGGCCAGAAATAAAGTTATAGAGGAGCTCTGTAAAATATGAAAAGACCCCTGTGAATTTAATCTTGTCCAAATAGTTCAGGCAGTGTGTTTTACTGTGGAGCCTTACTGTGTGGTATTGTCTGGAAAATATGACTTTCATCATTTTCTTCCTAAAAAACACCCAAACCCTAATGTTACACAGTAATTCGTTCTTGTGGTTGGATGTGGTGGAGTCAAGTTATTGCCCCAACCACAAGAGTTTCGATGTTGTGTTTATTTTTATGCATGGGAAACTGTCATTATATAGCAGCAGTGCTGTTTATCTGCTGGTCCTGAACCATGCCAAGGATGTCGGAGGTTTGGTCGGCTCAGATATGGAGACGTACGATTGCACCAAATGTTTAAATTATAATAAAGCTGTGTGTTTTTTCCACCCCACAGACCTTCAGATAGTAATGTCTTGCCATCATTTGACCCAGAAACTGTCCTGCAAACCGGTATGTCTAACTTTCTGCAATTCAAACATCACATTGGAATTGGGGAAAAATGAGCTAGAAAGTCATATGATAATATAATTTAGTGAGATACCAACTTTATAACCTTTATCCTGGATCACACATCTCTTTTCCATACATTTGGTGCTTGTTCAATTCCTATTTCTGTCAGAGACTGAAGAATAATATTTCTGTTAACCTCACCATGCCAGGATGTGACAAAGCCAAATATTTCATGGGCGGATCTTTTCACCAGTGTGTGGTTTCCAGAACCGCAGCACACACGCGAGGCTGTTTTCTCCCAGTAGTGTGGTGTAGAGGAATGAACAGACGAGTGTTAATGCAGCTGTTCTGTTGTTTCTAAGCACGAGTCATTGAAAGAAGCACTGTCTCCTCAGCATTGTTCGTCATGCTTACACACACGGTTAAACAGTGCCATTGTCAGCTCAGATGATTCATACAGACTGAGCAAAGGCCAAGTGCAGAATTTAAATCCTTTATATCCTGTAAGTCAGTTTGTTATGCTTCAAGCGTGAGTGGCTTTTATGGGTTTACTTTAGTTGCTGTAAGGAAATGCTGACAAATTGTGAAGGACCCCTGTACCCCATACGCCCCCCCCCCCCCCTTTGTTTTGTTTTTTTCTTTTCTCTTTTGTTGTGTGTGGAATAAAAGAAAGCAGTTGAACTCGTTCAGCTGAAGTGCTTTTTTCACTGCACTTGACAGTCAGGAATGTTTTCTCATCCATGACCTTGTTGACCCCCTCCCCCTCGTTGGCTTGCTTCATCTTCAGATTCCACCTGTTTTCTATTTTTTGAGCTTTCCTCTTCACTTTACTTATTTTACTTTTATTAAATTTGCCTTTTTTATTCCCTGCCGGATGAAGGCTTCAAGGGGGATTATGTTGTAAAACTGTATATCCGTCTGTCCTTGAATACTCTGAAATCAACTTCCCCTACAGCTTTTCTAAGAATTTCCTCAAATTTGGCAGACATGTTGGACATGTGCTTAGGATACGCATGTGATTATATAATGGTGATCCGGTCATTGTGAACAGTTTCAGCTATTGAGATTGCGAACTTTGCCATGTCCCTCGGTACCTTCCTTTTGTAATCGATTACTCCTGTAGCATTTCTTGGACTTTCTTTGAACATGTTTGACACTGTCTTAGGATACACACACTTACTGGTGATTGGTTGAATTTTACCAGAGTTATTTTTGCATATAGTTTACAAATGACACTTTGCTGAACAGCAATGATGTCAGCAAAGATAACTTGTAAGCCTACAGGTATTGCTCCTGAGTATTGAAATCATCATTGCCTTGTCAGATTTTAGAGAATGCCTACCTCTATATTGTGGACTAAAAAGTAAAAGTAATATCCGTACTGTGATCCAGTTTCATAGCAAAAGCTTATTTGGTGGAGGGTATTGTGCTCATTTGAGCTCTTGTTTCCACTAATTTATTTCTTTTTCGCCTCCTTTTATACCCCTCTTGATCTCAGGCCATGAGCTGCTGTCAGAGCTTCAGCAGAGAAGGTTTAATGGCTCAGAGGGTGGAGGAGGTGGTGGCGGTGGCGGCGGAGGCGGCGGAGGAGGAGGAGGAACAGCCTGGTCTCCGATGGACGACGAGCTGCTGGCTCAGCCTCAGGTCATGAAACTGCTTGATTCTTTGCGTGAGCAGTACACCAAGTACCAGGAAGTGTGTCGCCAACGCAGCCGACGCTCTCAACTTGACCAGATCCGTACCAAGGTTATGCAGGTAACATTCACTCTAATGTTGTTGTTCTCCCCTGTGTAAACTTGTAGTGACGGATCTGTATATACACTGTTTATGCGTAGTATGGGGTCAGGCTGGCAGAAAGCATGTGGGTGGTCTTAATTTGCATATTTAATTAAATAACTACATATATAGTGTATTTTACCTTCTGAATTTGATTTCTTTTATGTTTATATCACCCAGTTATCTTGTTGGGTTTCTTGTTGTTATTGTTGCTTAAAAGTTGGAACTACACTGTGTATTTCTGCATAGAGGATTGTTTGGTCCTGATCTCTTTCAGGCATAGTCATGAATCGTCCTCACTCAGATGATCAGTTTACTTAAGACAGAATTGCTGGGGGCCGCTTGAGGAAATAGCTCTATTAATCACTCTGTATTATCATTTCATTGGAGAGCCAGCAAGTTTAATGGAGTGTAGTCCACAACAGCTCCAGCTCTAAGTCAGACACAGACCAAGGATCTCTCTGTTTTTATTTGCTGGTTTGGGTTCAGGGGAATAATGCATCTTTGCTGAAATTAGAGAAGGGAATTGAGCTGCAGCACAGCAAATATTAACATGTCAACAAGGGCTTTAGTCAGCTGCTTTATGGAGATCAGTAGGGTTTTAAGGTTGAACTCGAATGCAGCTCAGAGTAGTTTTATCGTGTAAGTGTAACACTAGAAATGTCCTCGTATTTCATTTTTATATTATGCCATCCATGAGCTGCCTAAGGGTTGCTGATGGTCGTAAAGTTCATGACATAGCCATCTGAAATATGATTTCAGCCATAACATGAAAACCACCTGTCTTATATAATGTAGATCAGTGGCCTCCATCCCTGTTCCTGGAGATCCACTTTCCTGCAGGAGTCATCCCCAGCCAAAATCTAACACACCTCTTTTAGCTGATCAAGAACAACCTGAGTCCAGGTCCCAAATTCGCTTCTCTAACCATTAGGCCATAGCTGCCCACAGTTTAAGCAGGCAGATAATGATTTTTATTATGAAAATATTATGAGGTGTCTAAACCCTTGTCTTTGATAGTCATGTTTGCACTACAGTATATACAAGACGTGGATAGAGATTAAGTAGAGATTCGGTGACCTATGCTCTAAGCATTTTTTGTCCTAATTAAATGAAACATCTCCTGCCTTGCTGATCAAGGCGTTTACGCGCATATGTGTGAGACTAGCCTTTAAAAATGATCCTCCTCCCTCTCGTGTGAAGATTCACCTCCTCATGAAGCATGTGTGCACAGATCCATTATCTCCATCGTCTCGTCACTCTGCAGATTCAGCACAGCAGTCTGCCTACTCTAGATGCCCTAATTCATTCAGCAGCAGCAGGGAATTCAGTTTGTCTACTTGACTGTAATTCTCAGATGAAATCACAGATACGAGTTACGGTACATGGGCAAGCATCTCAAGAGGACAGTCTTTTAATTAACTCGCCCGTGTCAGCTATAAAAACCGTTTATTTAAATCCTGTTTTCATTCTCTGGCACCTTCTACATATTACACCTCATCTTCTGAGACTTAGAGGCATGTCCAGATCAAGTTTAAGTGGCAGTTGGGTAGCTCATTTAAATCCCAAACCATGTCAGTTCGAGCCGATCACGTATCGCTTGACTTTCTCCCGATTGACGAACTTCCTGATGGAGGTCTGTGCAGCAGATGAGTGCTGGAGCGACACACTCGTGCCTTAAAAATATTTTCAGCAGCTTATTTGTTATTCATGGTTGACTCTCTTTGCATTCAGAGATGGCTGTGATGACTCTAATTATCCGCTCTCATGAGGAATATGTTTGCTTACTTGTGACTTTTAATGCTACTTTGTTGAAGCTGACAAATATTCATTTTAACTCGCAGTTGCTGTCAGTCAGAGCCAGTCCAATTTGATTCTGTCCTGTTTGGGGATTCTGTGGGTGGTGGTTGAAGGAGGACTCAAGAGACAGGTGCATCTCATATATGCCCATAAGTCTCTGACTCGACATTTACTAAAAGTAGGCTACTGATGACACTCCGGTGAGAACAGTAACTCCTTCAGCTCTCCTCCTTTATCAGTCCAGCCAACGCTTAGCTACGCCCCCTCTGTCACATTATGCTAAAAAGGCTTATTTAAGCTCCCGTTATGTAGTAAATAAAGACGTCCCTTTTAAACTCTTCTTCTGGCACCGTCCATTCCTTACATCATTTACACTGGCATCAACATTAAGGAATACATCCGATACGTTTAGCAGCAACAAGGCACAAGCTTCCTTTATTACTATCCAATTGACATCCCAGCTGTTCTGTATCTAATGTTTCACCTTGTCCCTGGGTGATTTTTTTTTTGCCATATACATCTTTATAACTTCTTACAAACTTATGTAACTTTTCATCAAAAAGTTCCTGACTCTCTTACATTATTGGCTACAGTGTCCCCACAATTGCCAGTGGTACTGCTCCATCCACACATTCACAAGATTTGCAAAAACGTTCACAAAAATTGATGAAATGACCTCACAGTACGGATGGAAGGCTCTGTACATATCTATTTTTAATGTTGAGCATGATTAAGCCTCAACACAGCATGATGGATAAAATAGTTTGATGTTTGTGGTAAAGAAATATTTTGCCTCTTTATCATGATGGATTTGAACGAGTTTATTCACAAGCCACTTCCTGGATATATTACACAAGGTTAAAAATAAAATCAGGGTTTTTATTCCATCTTCCAGTTCTAGGCGTGCCCTGATCTATCCTTCTATCTCGCTGATGCACTGAAGTGACTAAGCTGCATTATTAGAGGATTTAGAGATCCTCCTAACATTTTATCAGTTTTGCTTTACTTCTGGCCTTGCCTTTTCTGGAGTTCTGTGGGCATGACTCAGTTTAAATCAGTAGAAGACATATGAGAAAACATATTCCCCCCAACTTCAGTCTCATTTTAATGCTTTTGTGCGTTCTCGAAAAATGTAACATTCCTGTCAGATTTCAGGTTCTCTTGGTGCTCGTGTGTGAATGTTCATGAATGACAGTTGTACAAATGAAGAATTTTGTAGTATTCACTGGTTTATATTTACTGACACCCACAAAACTTTGATATTACAAAAAGCTAAAGTGATTGAATTTTTTTTTTTTGAGGTAATAGACTCGCATCTAAGACACTAAAAAGGAAAATTAGGAAGCACCCCACATGAGAGGGGCTAAACCCGAACAAGCGATTTGAAAACATGCAGAAGTAGTGAAGAAGAAAAGAGGTTTGACATGAGTGAGTCTGTCTGTTCGCAGGGGAAGTCGGAGCACGACAGCGCTTTCAAAAGTTGACGAGCATATCGGTGTTGTAATTGGTAAAACCTCGATCCCAGAAACACCAGATGTTATCGGTATAGCGACATGCCTGTGGAGAAACAAAAATGTGTCACCCTCCATTTGAGACACCGAAGGGAAAAAGCTTTCAAACCCATCCACTTGTACAATTTTAAATGATTTTGTTCACAGAATGTGCTCTACGCTGTACTCCAGTGATCACACACATCAGCATCTTCACACTAGGAGAACGGAATTTACATTCATTAAAATTGTGTAAGCAATTAAAATAAAATAGTTGTTTAAATGTGATGTAAATATACAAGTACTATGATCTGTATGTAAGATAAAATAATGGCAGTTTTGTGATTTTGATGCTGATCAGTCGAGGTGTTTGAAAATCTGCACCAGTTCAGGAGCGTAGAGAACGAACTGTATTTTCATGACGGTCACATTTCCTCATGTTTCAACCTTGATAACTGTGGCTTATTGTTTTTACAGGCTTTTTCTGGATATTTGATAAGAATGTTGAAGCATTCCATATACTGCTCTGAGTTTTATTTAGCTTGTTCAAAATTGATACAATCTCAACTCCAACAGAATTTAATTCTTAAATAATTTAATTTAATACTAAATGTTATATTTAAGATTTAGAACCTGAGAGATTTGATACATAAAAAGCCACAATGGCAGAACAGCCAAAACTGCCTTATTACCTACGCTCTTCCGTTAGTCTGAGTAATTTAAACCTTCTTAAACTGTCCTTTTTGCAGATTGTACAGAAAGTTTATGATATCCACACCCACTGGGTATGAGCAATCTTATTGGCTTCTCTACTACTAGGATATCAGGTCATGCACCATATGTACAGAAAAACAAAATGTGTTTTGATGATTTTTCGGCCGATATCAAAACCAACCATCAGGCCTTTTTTTTTTTTTTTTTTTTTTTTTGTCAATTTTCACTTCCTTGTTTGGCAGATTTCTACAATGTAAACTCAAGACAGGGAGAAAATCGTTTTAAGAACAGGTATTTTAATTTCTTTAGTAACAATACTGAACAAGAATACAGGAAAAGGTAAAATAAAATATTTTTATACTGTGTATATGCTGTTGAAACTACTGCTTTAAACAGACCAGTGTCACAGTGACACATACTATCACACTGCTTTCTATGCCAATCAAACAGGAGGTTGCCCTAAAAATACTTTTATCCCCCCCCTTCACTTTGCCTCTGCGGGTGGTATGGAAAGTGACTGGACCCCCAGGTAGCCTTTGATGCTGCCACCATCTTAGGATGGAGGATGTCTGCATGTAGAATAAAATCTGAAGTCTCTTTCAAAAATAAAAACTTATAAAACAGATGCATGTATTGACCAGTTCTGGCACACATGTCGATAGCATCCCTTCCGATAGCTTAGCACGCCAGATGTTTGTACACGCACGCACTATGTAGATCACTAGATTCAAAACAGTGGCTGGTTGTCCAAGGTGACACTTCTGATGGGCAAATACCCGTGTGCAGATGTGCACAATGCAGTCACCATAGAGGGTGACGAAAGGACCGGCTTGGCACAAAAAAAAATGTTAAATTTATTGCGCATGTAGCAACTTAAAACCGGTGGGAATACAAAAAGATGTTTTTCCCAAATTAAAAAACATTTTTTTTATAGAGATCATGAATATTAACATTGATAGACCCACGAAACAAGGAATAATAAAAAAAAATTGACCACAGGGGTCCAGACACACCCGCTGAAAGGACCATTTCCTAATGCCAATATAGAAGGAGCATAGCAGGTTTGAAAGCCCCAGCTTCAGCGCGCAAGAAGTTGTTCTTCGGAAACCTAATATCCAGTTTTGCCTCTGTGATCTTGAAAAGTAGGTCAAGGTCACTCTCACCCAAACTCATCCTAGCATTTATAGCAGTAAGCCAGAGCTCTGTGAAGTTGGGCCCCCCACTCAAAATTTTAAAATAGCACTGCCATTCATTTGTGCTGTTTTGTGCTGTAAAAACTTCCGTTTGTGCTTAGGTGTTTAAGAATTTGGACATGTTGGGGGGACTGATTGTCACAGTATGAAGTTAAATGAAAATAACTGTAAAATCATAATAGCTAAACAATTTCTTTCAACAGCACTAACCAGCACAAATGTAACACAAACAATTGAGACCACTCTGAGATTTGGACGTGGTGGGTGGGCTGAGTGACGTCACGAATTTTATAATTAAACACCTTAATAGCACAAACGAAAATTTTATAGCACAAACGAATGGCAGTGCTATTTTCAAATTTTGGTGGGGGCGACTTCACAGAGCTGTGAGCCAGCATACTTTTAAGTTTGAAAGCCCCAGCTTCAACAGTGTGACGGACGAATCCCATTACTGTAGCTCTTGAAGGTTGGGAGCTAAAACAAGAATGCCCTAAAGTACACAGAGCTAAAACTTCATCTGTAACACGTTGACCATGACTGTCACTGTCTCTGAAGGTCCTGGCATTTTTGAACTCCATTTTCCCTGTCACTAGTCCAGAAGCTTACTCATTAAGACATCACTGATGCTGTCATTATTATTCAGGGAGCTGGTAAAGTGGTGGGTTATTGTGCTGGCAAGTTATGAGTCACTGTGAGGTCCTCAGCGGTATTGTCATCGTGTGTGTCTGTGTCTGTAGGTGGTGAACTGGCTGGAGGGTCCTGGCACGGAGCAGCTCCGCACTCAGTGGGGAATCGGAGACTCAATTCGGGCGTCCCAGGCCCTACAACTCAAACACGAGGAGATCGAGAGCCAGCACAGTGTAAGCACACTGCCATTTTACTGTCACACTAACAATCACCCACGAAACACCTTTTACACCGATCTCACGTGCACACGTACACGGGCACACACAGCCTGAGGACTCTGCCCCCACACAGGCAAGCTTAAAGCCTGATTATAAAGTGCTTTTGGTTCTAAAATCTGATTTGCCGAGCCTGATTCATTGGTTTATAACCAATGTGTACACCAGTGAACTCATCACAGTTTCATTCTCATGTTAATGCTCCAGGTTCAATACCAATAAAAATATTACACCTAAGCCTAATAGAATACCTTAATCTCTTTCTCTTTTGTTGCTTAGAAACCTGAGTCTACTGTTAAAGACTTCATTACATGGCTAAAAAATTGTTTACTGTGAATATTATTAATAATAAATGAATCCATTTATTGAATGCTTGAGGTTTCTCACTATATTACTAAGTTCTAATTGCATTATTCTTAAAACACTTTTACCTGAGTCTCTGCAGCTCACACTTTCTCATGATTTTTTTTTTTGTTTTAGTGTACTTCTGTTGTTCATTTAAACTTGATAAAGATTCTGCATGGAAGATCACATATTTTTATAAACCTGAGGTAGTCTTGTAAAGCACTGAGGATACATAAAATGGTTATTGTTCCAAAATCTGTACATATCATTTAAAATTTCACATATGAATAAATACACAATAGTATGGAGTACCTTCAAATGAAAAAATAATGAACAAAAAGTATCAGCTTCTCTTGAAAATATACACGGAAGTTAAATTTTGGACAAATTTGAGTTTGCCGCTTAAAAAATTCTCAGGATTCCAACTGAAATAACTTTCAAAGCAGGATGTTTGTCATGAAAATTTTTCCATTCAAAATTAGATAAGCATATATCGTTTAACTAAATCATGCATTGATGGCAATATCCCCGATTTGTTCTGTACAGGGCAAATCTGAATACATGCAAGAAAGTGTCCGTCCACTCCGACTTTTCTCTTGTGATAATAAGAAATGTCTTTTTTCAGTCAGATGCACTTTTTAGGAAGTACATCTAGGTAACTTTAGAGCAAAACGTCTGAACCAGATTCTGGAATGTTGATAACACAAGCATGTCAACGTGTCTGTCCAAAAGTGTCCACTACGAAATATTTTTTTCTAGTTCTCAAACTCCAGTTGAACTTTGCTTGCAATAGTTCAGACATTTTAATATTGTATTATAATAACGTGATTATAATGTAATTAAAAATTTAACTGGTTTTAACTTTGAAATCTTACTACTAATGACAATGATAATTTTTAATGAAATTGTATTGTTTTGGACTTGCATATTTTCAAAGGCCATAACTGCCAAGAAAATAACGTTACAGCCAAAATGTAAAAAGTTTTTGTAACCTTGAACATTTAAGAAAATTGCTACTGAAAAATAGCAAATTTACAATTTTTTATTTTTTACCCCTTTGGGACTGCTTGCTCCAAGAGACTGTGAAAATGCCTGTATATATAATGTATGTGACAAAAGGAGAACACAATGTTATATAAACCTGAGTAGTTAAAGATTGCAGTGAAGAGCAGTTGTTTGAAAGTTTGTGATTATGAGGTTACATTGCTCATAGCGTCTATAATCCATTATGAAAAACACAGGGTAGAGTTGGATAATAAAGGACCGGCAATGCTTTATTGAATTAATTTTCCCTTCAATATGTCCTGTGACTTTAAAAGGAACACCTGCCCATGCATGTAATTATTCATTCACTTGATCACATAGGAACAGGGCACTGTGTAAAATCATGCAGATACAGGTCAAGACCTTTAGCTGCTGTTCACATCAAAACTGAGAGAATAAAAAAGTCTGATTTCACTGACTGTGACCGAGGCAAGGCTTTCTGTGCCAGATGGACTGGTTCGAGTGTGTCAGAAATTTCAGACATACACAGCAGTCTCTGGAGTTTACACCGAATGGTGTGGAAAAACAAAAAGTGAGCAGTGGTTCTGTGGGAGGAAGCTCCTTGTTTATGAGAGTCAAGTTAATTTTATGAAGCAGATTTAAATCCCACCAAAAGTGTGATACAGGGGAATTAATACATTCCTAATAAAGAACAAATAAAACGACCTGACACAGTCAGACACGATTGAAATAGAATAAAAAACAGAGCGGAAAAAAATCTTAAGTTCTAAAATTGTGCACTACATAACAGAACGATAGCATCTCAAAAGCCTCATAGAATATAAAATCTTGAACTGGAGGTTTTATGAAAAAAAAAAATTGTTTTTCGGTAGTGGAGCAGAAAAGGCCCATTCTTCCCTATTCCAAATACAAGACTAAGGAAAAATAATAAAGGAGCTGACCAGATATTGCTTGGGGCCAGCCCATGTAGGGCTTTAAAACACATAATGTAATGTTGTACAGAATTTAGACTTTTGGCCATTGATGGGAAGCCAGGACTGGGGAAATGTTTTTTCTTTAGTTTGTTCAGTCAACTTATCAGCAGCCTTCTGAATCAGCAGCAGACAAGCCAGAGAAGACTAAGAGGACTGTAGTGAGGTACAATCATCAAGGCAAATAGAAATAAACATGTGCATTGATACCTCCAGATCTTTAATGGAAAGTATCCCTTTATCCCTTTTGGGGCATCTGTGGCCTAATGTTTAGAGAAGCAGGTTTGGGACCAAAAGATTGCTGGTTCGATTCACGTGTGGGGCGATGGGGGAGTGAGCAGCACCTTCCCTTCATCCAGCTTCATGGCTGAAGTGCCCTTAAGCAAGGCACCTAACCCCCAACTGCTCTCCTGGCACCACAATGTGTAGCAGCCCCCTGCTCCGAGTGTGTGTGCTCACTGTTTGTGTGTGTCTGTGCTCCCTTTGGATGGGTTAAATGCAAAAGACGAATGTCCCTTGCAGGATTACTACAGTATATCAAAATCACAAATTAAACTCCTTATCACCAAGTTCATTTGTCGAAGGTGACATGGTGGTGTAGTGGTTAGTACATCCGTGTCACAATAAGAAGGTACTGGGTTCTAGCCGTGGGCTTGGCGAGGGCATTTCTGTGTGGAGTTTGCATGTTCTGCTCGTGCTTACATGGGTTTTATTCGATACTCTGGTTTCCTCTGACAGTCCAAAGATGTGCTAATTGGCTGTTTCCGTTTGCCCCTAGGTGTGAGTGTGAATGGTTGTGTGTGTGTGTGTGTGTGTGTGTGTGTGTTGGCCCTGTGATGGTCTGGTGAGCTGTTCAGGGTGAACCCTGCCTTCGCCCGGTGTCGACTGAGATAGGCTTCAGCTTTCAAACAACCCCAGTAGGATTAAACACTTCGGCAAATGAGTGATTGATCTGTCAAGTTTGAGCCCGGAATAAAAAATAACCCCAGTGTTCTTGGTATTACTGTCAAGACTCAAAAGCTTTAAATAAAAGGCTAGAGAGAAGGGAGAATGAACAGACACTAACCACCCAATCCAACCATGGTGAGCAGAAAAACATATCAGAATGCAGATACCCTGAGGTGAACAGGATACAGCAGCAGATGAGCACGTTCAGGCTCTGCTCCTGTCTGGCAAGAACAGCTGGAAAAATATTGTTTGGTCATTCTCTAACCTTTTTGGTAAAGTTGCACTTTCTGTAACCTCCTGTTCCTGTTATAACGTTCCAGATGGGAACATATTCTCTCCAAACACAGTGTTAACATTGTCTTTAAACACCTGGTATTGATGTGGGAGGTTTTTCATCATCCCGCCTGCTTTCAGTCAATACGAGCCCACTGTTTGGACTTGCTGCAGTTGTTCTCAGTTTTGATAACTGATTCTTGGCTCTTGTACTCATGGGCCTAAGTGTATAAAAAATCAATAAGTCGTAAGTAGGAAAAAATGGGTTTAAAAAGACTGTTTTAGAGCCTAAAATGTCCAGCACACTGTAGGAACACATTCATAAAAACACCTGAAGATTAATTTTCAGCCCATGTAATTCATAAGCTGCTTGTGCAGCCTGTGACTGCAACATCCAGACAGTCCTGAAAGATGACCCCAAATTGTGATAATGAATTACAGCGCAGGCTGACCGTCATCACACACGCACACGCCTTTGTTAGTTATTAGTTTGAGTGTGTTTAGAAATATTCCAGCATCCGTTAATGCTTTTTGTAATGGATTTATTATGGGTTTTTTCACACACTCAAACAAATCTGATGAAATAAGTCAGTGTGTGGGTTATCGGATGGTTCTTTCAGTACCGATTTTAAAGTATGTTTTCAAATCTAAAAATGGTTGCTAGCAAAGTACTCATGTATAGCATTATTATATGCTAAGAGTAACAAACGAGTGCATACTTATCCAGATGTTGCACATCATACAGTATGTAATATGTATGTATCCTCATCAAATAGTCAGCTAGCCGTATAACTTGCATCATGAGTAGAATTATTACTTTATTTTGCTCGAATTTGTCTGTCTTCTCGCAATCCAGGGCAGCGCCATGCTAATTAACCTGATTAGCAATGATTGTTATAGCGTTAATCAAATTGCTTCAGCTGATGTTTGGAGCTCAGTGGTGACTGGAATTCATAACAAGTAAAACTAAGTAACAAGTAACCCTCAGGATTCAGCATGATATGATTTCAGTTCAAAAGGCAGCAGTGTTTTGCATGTTCTCCTCATGCTTGCATAGGTTCCTCCGGGTACTCCAGTTTCCTCCGACAGTTTATACATGATGCTTTTTGGCTGTTGCAGATTGCCCCTAGGTGTGTGTGTGTGTGTGTGTGGCCTTGTTGTCTGGCGAGCTGTTCAGGTTGAACCATGCCTTTGCTCAGTTATGGCGCCAGCCTTCCCGCAGCCCTGATAGACTTGAGGTGTCTTGACAAATAAGTAAGTTTAATACTGTAAGTTGTTTTACACACCAGTTAGGTCCTTTTTTGATGATTAATTTAGGATTATTTAGAAATGATAATCAGTTTATGATTGTTTCCAAATACAACCCATTATACACAAACTTTTACAGTTTTTTTTAACATCAGAAGCGAGTAGAATTTATTTTCATTTTACAGTTGAAGGGTTGAGAACCAGAGTGTTGTAACCAACAGAAAGCTGTTTTTTGAGAAAAAAATTACATGAAAGTTTTTGCAATGTAAAATAAATTCAGGGATAATGCTCACGATATGATTAAAGGTCATACGGAAAATGGAGGGAACATTCTTGCACGCGTTATCCACATCTGTTAAAAATATGACCTCCAAATATGGAAACCTGCATCGAATCAAATCCTTAGTCTCCCATCACACTGAGATGAAGACCATGAAGACCGCACTGTGTCCTGTATGAACGCATATAAAAGTGGTCAAAATGCAAAAATTCTAGTTCTAGTCTTGAATGGCAACGTCTATCTGTTTTTACCCCTTAGCCTTCAGGCTGTTGGTGTATTGTCATTGCCTGCGTCCACTGTTCCCATTTCCATTGCCGTCGCTGTTTCCATCTGTCTGGGCTATTTATCAAGAACTGCTGGGCAGATAATTCTGAAATCTTGCATGCTGGTTTACTATGGTGTGTAGCTGTGCACAGGTTTCTCAGTTTCTCTATTTAACCTTTACCCTAATCTCCCATAATCTCGAACTTGTGCATGTTGTCCGGGCTGTTTCTCAAGAGCTGCTGAGTAGATCATTCAGAATATTTGCATGCAGGTTTGTAGTGTGTAGGTATGCATAGGCTTGTCAATTACTCTGTTTAACCTTTGACATTGACAAAATGACATTAAACATAAGTTTTATGCGGACTATTTCTTGGGAGCTGCTGGGCCGCCAAGGCTTTAAAGGAAAACAGGACTGGGTTAGTTTGCACTTTGAGTTTCAGAGCATCTATTTTGAGCTAGTTTTAAAAATGCACATATTCTCTACCTTTTAAGGAGAAACTTGTACAGAATGAGTCCTATTAAGGTCCTGAATGCATTCTCTCTCACTGTCATTTTCTCGGGTGAATAATTTCTGAAACGTCATTTTGTTATTGACCTCCTTCCTCTGATTTAATTGCTTATAATTTTCAGCCAACAGAAAGTGAGAAGGTCAAAATGTTTTTTTTTTTTTTGCTTTTGTTTTTGTTTTGTTTTTTAAAGGAAATGAGTAAGCTTTTTTGGATCATTTTCACAGCTGCTGGGCGTCACTGCCTTCAGCACCAAAAACAGAGTTCAGTGTCATGGAGAGCAACGTAGTCACTTTGGCACCCCAAGACACGGCTGACTCCAGCCCAAAAAAGTACTTGAAGTTATTTTCCATTTCAGCTTTGATCTTAATTTCAAGGTAACGCAAGCCGTTTATCAGAGTATGGTCTGTGGTTGTGCACCACTTCACTGGTTTCAGCCTTCCACTTGTGGTTCACAGCAGGTTGTTTACATCCGAGTGTCTGTAGGGGTGGTTTGTGGCTTGTGGAGAGTCTGACGGTTGATTTATGGGTCGTTACTTCTTGAATTCTTTGTCTGTGGGTAACTGAAAGGTATTATGGGAATCATTTGGTCTGTACTGCTTGAGTAGCGGTTACAGTGTTGTTACTGTTTCACAGTGCTTAGCTGCTTTGTGGTTTTTACGAGTCAAGGCTTTTATAGCATAATAACTCTGTTTTTCTAAGAGAACTGTTGGGCTGTGTATCAGTGCTCTTCTGTCCATGATTCATTGCCTGGAATTATGGCTGGCTTTAAGGTTTTGTGCTAAATTTACAGGTATGATGATAAATAAATGTCATTCTATGATTAATTACAAAGACACAAAGCATCATTGTTCAGCCAAACCACTGGATAAAGTAGCACTGTAGTTGTAAGTTGTCTTTGTAAATGCCAGTATTAGTATATACTACACTGAAATGATGCAGTGTTATTGGCCCCCTATCGTGGGATTTAAAAAACATTTGTCATAGTCACTCGGAGCCGGCAGTATCATGATTGTCATGCTTTAAAATGTAGAAGTAAACATATAAATCTCTTTTCTGTTTTTCCTCTGTTGTTACCTAATAGGTATTAAAACATCTTTATGGAGTGCAGTTTATGCACCTTTCTGAGTAGTATGTACTGTGAGCAGTGGTGGCTCAATGGTTAAGGCTCTGGGTTACTGATCCGAAGGTTGGCAGTTCAAGCCCAGTAACACCAAACTGCCACTGTTGGGTCCTTGAACAAGGCCCTTAACCCTCTTGCTCACTTGTATAAAAATGGTGAATGTAAGTCACTCTGGATAAGGGTGTCTGCCAAATGCCGTAAATGTACTAAAGAATAAATTAGTCTAAACAGTTTTCTTCTGTTCGGAGTACTCCGAGCTAACCTGACCTGCCTCTGTAATGGTTAAATATGTAAAAGTAAACAATACATTTTTAGTTTGCTTTACTTTATGTATACTAAGCTTTTAAAGAGTGCTTAAGAGACACAGTTAGCTCTTCTCCACCTGCTCACGTGTTCTCAGATGTCAAGATTTAAAAGGTATGGTAGATTTGGTAATTTTTTTTTTTGTTATTGTTTTTGGGGTTTTTGTTTGTTTGGGGTGTTTTTGCACTTATTTTCTCATGTAGGACAGGATAAAACATTCACCTCTGGCTTGGGGGATGTCACTGAATTAAATTCAGCATTTTGTCTCTTGGACTAAAATTCTTCAGTAGCAATTGTCAAATAGAGCGTGACCCAGTAAAACCTCCCACATTTCAAAGGTAAATTTAAAAAAGTTAACGACAATCAAATTATCAGTTGCACACAAGAAACATCATTCAGTACAGTTTTCAACAGCTCAGGCTGTCATTGTTCATACACACTTGGAGGTAATTTCTTAAGGCCCCATTCCTCGATGGGTCATGTCGGGTAAAACAGCAGCTATCCCTTGCTGAATAAAAACATTAAGGGCTTAAGAGTTTGGGGTTAATGAGTATACATTCGCAATTTAAGGTCGCTCCTCAAAAAGATTCACAAGGGGCGAGGTCATGGGAATGGGCCTGAACCCAACATTGCCACAGACTCACCTGACTCGGAAACATTTCCCTCAGCACTTCCAATGATCTTCGAGCTGTGTGTGCTGTAGCTCCATCTTGCTGTGCTCCTGACCACGCAATGTTGGCAACTGAGGACAGTTGGGTATTGGGCTATCAACTTATCACCGCCTCTTCTGACTCACTAAGTTTCATGTGTGCAAAAAAAAATAATAATGAGAATCTTTAACTTTTTTTAAATTACCTTTGTAAATGTAGGACGTTTTTATTGGTCGCTCTATATTATGAACATAAACAGTGCTTAACAATGATTGCAGTTTTATAGTACAGTTTATGAATTCAGAGATGTGTATAAATTTGCCAAACTGAGTCGAACATTCCAGGTGAACGGGTTTTCTTCAAACTTTTATATTTCAGCATTTTTCAGGTTGACATGGAGTGTAACGAATTTAAGTAGTTCAGAATATCCTTATGACTAACAGTCAAGGTAAGACTTTAGCTGTATGTGATGTGTGAGTTACTAACAACCACCACAGAGAGCAATACAATCATTTGGCCAAAGCAAAGTATCGATAACAATAGCATACAAAAAAGGGGTTTTTAAAAAAGTATCAGCATAACTGACAGAGACAAGCTTACCACTTGAATCATTGCAGGATGGAACACTTGCATATATTTTCTGGAAAACCTCCAATATAGGCACACACCTCCATTAGTCCACCATCCATGTTTGTTCATTGAAAATTGCCTCCTCGGGTCATTAGTGTGTTTGCAAATAAAAAAAATTTTGAAAATCCTCACAGCTTTTGTTAGCGAATTTGAACATACCTCAGATTTACATTGTGTAAGTATGAAAACTGTCATGTGTTTACAAATCACAGCCATAGCACACCATTACAACCCATAGGTTTTAAGGTTGTAGCCAGGGATCCATGGTGTAAATACAGGGGTCCATGGGATTGTCTATTTACTAAAATATCTCTTGCACACATTAAATATAAATAATATTTATGTGTAATGTATACTTTTGTAAATATTTCATAATATTCAAAATATACATTTTTATCCCATTAAATTTCAAATAAGCCGCACACTTAAAAAAAAAATGGCTACTTGTTTTGTCATGCAATTTTTAAAAACACACAAAACAATTACGAGCTACATTTCCTGCTCTAAAAAAAGTCACGCTCTAATATTTTGTTGGAGCACCTATAGCCATGACGTTATTGCTTCAGTTGGTCAGGTTGAGGCTCAGAAACATTATTTGGCAATGAAATTAAATCACCTGACGTACTAAATGACCAAATTATGACATCAGTATACTTTTTCTTCTCTGATGGCATGGATATAAAATTGGTGCTCAAATAGTGATAGAGTGGTTAAGGAAGCATGAGGAATCATTTTCACACATGAACTGGCACCACAGAGTCCTGACCTTAACCCTATTAAAATTCTTCAGGATGTGCTGGAAGACTTCATGGAGTGGTTTGATTATCCTGTAATCAATTCAGTACCTCTGACCATATCAAAACAGCAACACTGATAACTCCTTCGAAAATTCTAAAGAAACGATTTCACTAGACCAAAAATGCATCACTAGCTATTGTCAGGACTGCGCTTGGGGGGAAAATGACAATAAAGACCAATCAGAATCAGGAAATCAGCAGTGTTGTGGTCTAAACTGTTTATAAAATGATAAAAGAATAGATTTTTAATTATTATTATATATATTTTT
>JAQMYF010000012.1:20271949-20282697 GCA_030014195.1 Neosilurus mollespiculum | reverse complement strand
AGACCAAAAATGCATCACTAGCTATTGTCAGGACTGCGCTTGGGGGGAAAATGACAATAAAGACCAATCAGAATCAGCAGTGTTGTGGTCTAAACTGTTTATAAAATGATAAAAGAATAGATTTTTAATTATTATTATATATATTTTTTTATTTAACATTTTTTTTGTCTCTATTAATTTGTTTGTTTTTTCTTTCAGTACCTGAGGTGAGATTAAAATTTATTTTATGGTAGTAAATGACGTGATTTTGTGTGTGTGTGTGTGTGTGTGTGTGCGCACAGGAGTGGTTTGCCGTGTATGTAGAGCTGAATCAGCAGATGGCGGCGCTGTTGAGCGCAGGCGACGAGGAGGACCTGCTGGAACTAAAGAATCTACAGCAGCAGCTGAGTGACGTGTGTTACAGGCAGGCCAGCCAGCTGGAGTTCAGACAGAACGTCCTTCACTCAGCGCACGAGTTCCACAGCACAGCACAAGACGTACGTGTTTCCCACAAAACTACCAAGCGTCAGTGCCTCATTTCCAGATTGGAAAAATAACTTCATCCCTTATTTCTGTTAGCCAGTTAACATATCCAAAGTGAATTAATTTTTATTTCCTAGTTCGTTCCTTTAGCATATGGCACCTGAAAAAGATTTTTCATATGATCTTCTGGGAACCAGGAGTAGCAGTAGTAGCAGTGATTCAGCAAAAAATTCACATAGTCAGGAAATAAATATTTCATAAAAAAGAAAATCTTATAGAAAGATTTTTTTCCAGTTTTCCAACTCCACCCTTTCCTTCTCTGTTGCTCCAAAACTAGTGCGCAAACCCATTTGGTTGCTACGACCTGGCTATGATATTCCACATGTTTGATAGGGTATTGCATGGTGATTGTTATCCCAGACGTTGGGTGTTACTATGACGTATTGGTCAAGGTTATCCTAGATTAGGGTGTTGTTGTTGGTTGCTGTGCTAACAGTGTTGATTGCTAGGGTGTTGTAGTGAAATTCTAGTTGGTTGCTAGTGTATTGTGGTGGTGGTTGAAAAGAAGTTACTTTGATGTCCCAGGTGTTTGCTGTGGGATTTCATTTGAATTCTGTGGGGATTCTACAAAGTTGTGGCATTATCCCAGGTGGTTGCAGTTGCTAGGGAAAATCACTTGGTTGCTATATCATTTTGTTGCTGTCAGTATCCAGTTGTTTGCTAGGTTTTTTTAGTAGGTGGAACATTGTTTTAAAAATTTAACTATGCTCATTCAAATCGTGTGAAAGCAGGACCAATCAAACATTGGCTATGTGATCCTGTGAGGGGGAAAAAATATTCTGCAGGGCGTTGTTCATTGAATGGGATCTTCATGGCTGTTCATGTTAAAACAGTATAAATTTAATAAAATAATAATAGGAAGAAGCAAAAGATTATGAAGGACAGCATGTGGAAAGCAACATCATTACTGTTTAGTTCTGTTTTCCTGTTAAAAGAAACAACCTTCAGGAGTTTGTCGAATGATGTAGAAGTAGTAGATGGTGTAGTAAATGTCAGTAGTGATCAGTGCAGGCCGTAATCTTCTGATGTTTGAGACTGCACTGTGGTTTGATGGAGTAGATGAGATTACTAATGCTGACTCTGTTTCATCTTCATCATTCTTCCAGCTTTCTCAGCAGCTGGACGGACTGCTGGGCATGCTCTGTGCAGATGTCGCCCCTGCCGATGGAGCTGCCATTCAGCAAACACTCAAACACCTGGAGGAGAAACTGAAGAGTGTCGGTGAGAACAATGACATCAATCATCATCCACCTCTTTAGCTGTCCACTTCCATTTGTCTGCAAATGGAGATGAATAACAATTTAAATGTCTCAGTCAACTATAATGTGTGTGTTTTAGAGGGAGCTCTGCAGGGCCTAAGGGAGAAGGGTCAGGTGCTGCTGGACCAGATTTCTAACCAGACATCCTGGTTCTATGGGAAAGACATGCAGATTGAGAACAAGGAGAACATTGACCACATCCACAGTGTCATGGAGGACATGCAGCTGCGCAAGCAAAGGTTTAGATCTCTCTGAATTTAAATAAACGTGTACCCTTCTTGTGATTAGACAGATTCAGCTATGTTGGAGGACGGGACAGAATCATAAACAGGACGGATTTAGCCATATTAGAGTTTGGTTTATGCGTGTAAACAATGAGTTTTATTACATGTATTTATTGGAACTTTTGGATTATGATTTTGTTACACTGGAAGTTTATTAGAAATTTTATGAATTTTTCTCCTTTAATTTAAGTCAGCTTATTGTTTGAAAGTAATATGATTGCCTTATAAGCAAAGTTGGGCAGCTCTGTTCTGGATGGAGGTGAAGCATATTTCTGGTCCTAAAAATGGAACCAGGACCTGTTGGTTAACACAAAAAAAGTATAATAAAGCTGAAGCCCCAACATATTTTCTTAGATTCATCTTTTGACCCTTTTTTGGGTATTTTCTCCAACCCCCCCTTCTAATGTACTTGTAGCTAATTCCCACTCATCAAATTCAAATTTTTTAGTTGTTGAAATACTTTTAAAAATGACAAAATTTGTACCTCTTTAAAAAGCCCCCGCTCCCCTTCAGTGATTCCAGCTATTGTTTTAATTGCATAACTGCTATAAATATAAATCAAACTTCCAGTTGCTCCATTACACATCCATAGCAGGCATTAATCTTCATTCTACTTGAGTGGTTGAGGTGTTTGGATTTATGTGAGTGTGGAAGAGTGCTTTAAAGGAAAAAAAAAAAAACAGCTTTTTGCAGCCTCCTTGACAGTTATTGACGTGCTGCACTCTGTGTGTATGTGTGAGAAAGGTGCGAGGACATGGTGGACGTGAGGCGGTTGAAGATGCTGCAGATGGTCCAGCTTTTCAAATGCGAAGAGGATGCTTCACAGGTGAGTGAGCTGCAGTGGTGTGAAGCCTGAGACAGTCTTCCTTTGTGGCTTGCCTATCAGTACATCAAATTTATTTAATATAAAAGTTTGTTTATTTTTTTAATATAGAGATGTATGCACTGGCTATAAGCGGAGTTCCCATTTGATTATCCCTTACTTGCATGTTTTTGGTGGGCTTATTTATTTATTTAGGTTTAATTCCTTTTAATAACTTGTTTATAGAAAGGAATAAAAATGAGGTAACCAAACACGCAGTCTTGGACAAACAGACGTACACTATAGGTTTCATTAAGAAAAAGGAAAACAAATTCATATCTCAGGAAGGGAACCACCTATTGCAGCCAAACTTGGGCAAGTTTGGGAGATAGTAGTTTAAAGCCATATTCGTTTGGCTTGGTGAGTACAATTACATAAGGAAAATTAACGTTCCAAAAGCAAACTTTTTAGTTAGACACCTTTGGAGCTCTGCTCTAAATGTGTTTTTCCAACACCTGAGTGCTAGGCATGTGCCAGTAAATATACTTCAATATTCAGCACATACAGTATTGCCAAGGGCACTGGAATATAGTCCTTTCATTAAATCTTTTGGAAGGATTTTAGGCAGCTGAAAATGTATTTAATTTTGGTGATGAGGTTGTTTGCCATTGCTGCTTGTGTAACTTCACTGTGGCGGGTAAAGTGGGATATCACACTGTGTACTGGTGAACACTCCTAAAAAGTATTTTGTTCAGTGTTGCTTGTAGTTATAGTGCAGTGTTGACAAGGAATAAAAAAAATGCTACTTTGATTGTTCTTCAGCTCAATAATGCACTAGCCATTTTCTAATATTGGGTAGAAAATCTAGTTTCAGTGTATTTAGATTTAAGATTTAAATGCTGCATTCAGGTACAGGTAAACATGTTGTACTACCTGTGCGAAAAGATTTCTTACATTAAGCAGTATGGAATATTATTATTATTTGCACAGTAATAATGTTAGAGGATTGGCACTTTTACTCACATGACCAATCCCGGTATCATAGGCGCAGTGGTGGCTCAGTGGCTTATCGCTGTAGGTTACTGATCAAAGCGTCAGTGTCTGAGTTTCAGTACTGCCAATCTGCCACTTTTGGGCCCTTGGACAAAGCCCTGAACTCAGCTCAACCTATCCACATGGACCCCACACAGAAGTGGGATTCCTTTTAGGAGAATCGATTGAGTTCTTACTGTTACTTGTTACTACAGAATTATGTAAGACATATCAAGTTCCTGGCTCTCTCTTAGGCTGTAGATTGGCTCACTGAGCTGCTGGATGCCTTGCTGAAGACACACATCAGGCTGGGAGATGACACTCAGGAAACCAAAGTCCTTCTGGAGAAACATAGGAAGTTTGTGGATGTTGCGCAGGTAACCAGTCAAGACTTAGAGTTAAAATAAAATTTATCAATCAATAAAAATTCTATTCCTATTTCAATTTTATTAATCATGTGCAATGTTGGTGCATTGTGCAATGTAGGTGTTAAATTTAGGAAGTGTGGTATTTTTCATATGTTATGATGTATTTCAGTTAAATAAGTATTAATGAGTAATTTACTATTAAAAAGAATGTCTTCAGAGGTTCATGATGTAATATAAATATTTATTGAAAAGGAATAACTAATTGTTTCACTATTTTATTTATAATAGTTTGTAAATGTCTAACGCTCTCGTCCATCTGTCAACAGAGTACATATGACTATGGCAGGCAGCTGCTGCAGGCCACTGTGGTGCTGTGCCAGTCCTTACGCTGTGCCACGCGCTCCTCAGGCGACACACTACCCCGACTGAACCGTGTCTGGAAGCAGTTCACCATTACCGCTGATGAGCGCCAGCACCGCCTAGAGACAGCCAGAGACTTCCATGCTGCTGCTGAGCGGGTGGGTGTACACTGCCTGCCTGTAAAGTAGACAACTGTGTTTAGGTTTAGATTACAGCTACTTTCACTACACTACAGGGAAAATGATTCAGTACCTCAAGACGATTTAAATGCCAGTGAATGGAGGTGGGGGTGATAAGGATGATGGTCTGAAAGCAGATACAGTTTCGTTTGCACAACTTCAAAAGCAAAGGAGTGGTCAGAGAGAATGATGGTGGGATCAGGGTTCCTCTGTTTTAGTGTTGATTTTGTTCAACCTAGTTTTTTGGATTTAAAGGTCAAATGTAAATAAGAGTGTGGTTGCCAGATTCACTGATGTGAGCAAAGATGTGTAACACTATAGTTCTAACTAGGCTTTGATATTTATATTGGGTGTGACAGTATGATTAAATTCATGGTACTGGCTCCATGATTCAATTCACTTCGATTCTCAGTATCCCACAGAACTGTAGATCTCTCACACACAGTGTGTTTCAGTTGCTGGCATCCTGATCTGTCAGTCACTGCACATATGCAAGTGATTTGCAGAGATGGCACATGCTGTCCAGGAAAGAATGTGATCAGTTGACTGGCGTGCACTCTATATATTTCTATATTTTATCTGCTGTTAATAGAACGCTCGTGGATATGATGGGTTTATTTAAAAAATAACATTGATGCCCATTGATATATTTTTGTATCATGGTGCATCTTTACCCCTTATTGGATTCTTACAGTGTCATGTTTATGTGAAAAATGTTATGTCTTCCTCCAAAATTAAACTAAATAAAGCTCATATGTCCTCGGTTCATCTTTTCTTCCTTACCCATTATGTTGTAAGTTTTTTGTAGAAAAGCACTGTTCCAGTTGCCAGAATTTGTGTGTAGATTTTGTAAATGTATGATTTTTCCATAAAAGGTTATTTTCCTCAGCTGTTATTTATTTGCTAAACAGTACAGAAAATATTTGTGTTTCATAAATAATAAACAATTAGCCTCTTTTAGCACCAACAGAAGAAAAAGCTTTCAAATGCATGTTCTGCCGATATTCTCTCTGATGGAAAGCTGCATAGTTCACATTGGCAATGAAATCCTATTAATATTCCAACAGCTATTAAACAACAGTCCAGGTTTAAGTTTATTGCATTATAATGGGTGTGTTCTGAATTTCTGTATGAAACATTTTACTAGAGTAGAGAGTGTTATGGCTTGTAAGGATTTGACATTTTTGTGCTGTATTCATTCTGTATGTCTGCTGCCTGACATCCTCAGTTTTGTTTTTTTTTTTTCCTGAAAACTGAAAGAGTGGATCTAGTCAAAGCAGTTCTTTTGATCTGTTTTGTCCAGAGTTTCTTAAAAACCCTGTACCTTCATGTGCACTTCCCTTTCTAAATGCCAGATGTTGACATTTTGAAGGATGTTAGTCAGTGTGATGGAGGAAGATGGTTGTGTTATGGTGATCTCACCCTTTGTGAGTGAATAATTGATGGTGATCTGAGTACTCTCTGGTTTCAGGAGTGAAGCTAAAAGTCCCTGGCACGACCGTCAGGAGCTCTGTACCGTTTCGTTCACACAATAACTGTTCTGTCTTGCTCTCGCTCTCTCTACAGGTTCTGAGAGACAGCCCAGACCAGGCCGGGCTGTTGGATATTGAAGTGTTTGAGGAGGTGGAGACAGTGGGGAAGGCTCTGCTGGACCGCCTCACTGTGCCAGTCATCTTTCCTGATGGGTAAGAGGTTACATAGGGGTGCACAACTACTCACTTCTGATCCTTTGTTGCAAGAAGAGTTCTAGAACATTTTGTATACACCTCGCATATCATATACATGGTGAATTTTTCTGTAATAAGCTGTTCATTGAAATTTTCTAAAACACCAAAGTTTTCAAAATGGAAGCAGCTTTTTGTTTTATTAACTTAAAAAAAGAAGCTGGTGGGGGAATGATTGTGTATACCTGCTCTAAGTGATGACAGAATCTAATTTGGTTCATGTATGTTCCAATAACATTAAATGTAACTACAAAAGCACCTGGAGAGCACAAACCTTTACCAAGATGATTAGTAAACACATTTAAGCACCCCCTGCTGGGCCTACTGTAATACCACAATTCCAAAAACAATCAGTCTGTCTCACAACGTTAAAAAAATCCTTTAAGAAAATTCCTGGGTCCAGAATTTGATCCGGATCATTTCCGAAGTTTAATGCACTCTTCCTTGTACAAAGAGTAAAACATAACCTCCTTGGGGAGATAATAAATGGATCAAAACTATGTGGCATTCTTTAGACACTAAAATAAATTATAGGCAAATTACCGGAGTTTAAGTGGAATAAAACACTTCAGAATGCACTGTTATTGAAAAATATTCAGATTTGGGGTTGGACAGGGTTCTCTTGTATCTCTTGTGGAGACAGTGAAACATTACATTCTAGTGACTGAGGACGAGAATGCTGTCAGAGATGTACCAGGCTGGAACTGCCAATCAGAAAAGCAACATGTCTCTGAGTATGCCTTGAGTCGTAACACTCGTGTGTAAAATCAGGCAAGGACTGACGTAGCCGGAAGGAACCAGTGATGTTATACGTGAACGTTTTAAATAGCTAGTAACACTAATTCACCACAGGTGCCCTTTACTGTACCCTTTACACAGGTACTGTACTTGTCGTTACTTGTACTGTACTAGGTCAATAAGTGTTTGTAATATTGCTTCTGTACACTAACAATGTTTACAGGGTGATTTGAATCATTGTACCATTTTAGCCTGAATTTAAGGCTCTTAATAAAAATTTTACATTAACCCTTTAGGAAATTTATTTTTTGTTGTTTGTTTGGGGGTTTTTTTTGTCTGTTTGTTTTTGTTTTGTTTTTTTTGGCATATTTTTTCCATTTACACAGACTCAGAATTAAATGGACAATTGTGAGATGTTCTTGGGAACTCTCAATACTCAGTCCAAAGAGGTATCAGTACAAGGCTTCATTAGGCAGGTAAAACCAAAACAGACCTTTGGAGGAATAATAAAATATTTTAGACATGGCCAGATAAAAACCAGGGATAAGCTCAGGCCTGATAAGTCAGTGCGCTCAGATGTAAAAAGCCCAACAGACTTATATTACCAAGTAAATCAGTATGTTCTTAAAAAGAACTGTACTGGTGAGCTCAACAAAACCAAGAGACCTGGAAGATCACAGAAGAATAAAGTGGATGAACATGGGAATGTCTCTATGGGGATCTCTGTGAATGAGGACAGGCACTGTTGTTTGGTGAGGAGTCTGGGGTGCTATCCGCATTTTAGTTTGTCCAAAAACTGTTCGGGGAGAATGAGGTCTCTGTTTCGGACACTTCATGGAGCTCGCTTTGTCCACAGGTCTATTGTCATTCTGGAACAGGTTTTGGGCCTCTCAGTTTCAGTGATGGGAAATTGTAATACTACAGTGTATAAAGACAAATCTGATTTTGTGTGGAGAAAATCCACATATTCATGCGATGGTCAGGTGTCCACATCCTTTTTGCGGTGTAGTACTAGTCTTCATGAAGCTTAAAGCAGAAAGGAATTTTCAGTAAGTGTAAAAGAACTTTGTATTTTACAGGAGTGAGCAGTTTTTTGGCAGCCCCAGCGACATGGCATCCTCAGCTGAGAACATCCGTGAGAAGGTGAAGCTTGTGGAGGACAAGAGGCTGCAAGAAGAATCAGCGAGTCACCTTGAGGAGGAACCTGCTCCCGAAGAAGAGCTTGAGGAGAGTTAATGTAATCTCTACTCACCTCGCAGTTCACCATGTCCTAATATGCCTTTCCAAGCCATGTTAACCTCCCAGGATCAGTTAAATGTGGTACACATGTAGACTCCTGTTGCATTGCTTATGTCCGTATATATCAGAACACTAAATAAAATAATAATTAAAAAAAAAAAAAAGCTTTATCTGACATGTCTCCTCTGGAGAGGCGACCCGGGCTTTTATTGGTGCTACTAAAGTCTATAGAATGTACAGAAACTACCATCTCTCTGCTCCGTGTGTGTACATGGTGCTGTAGACGTTTAAGAAGCAGCAATGTATTTTTATTTTTTTTTCGCTATTCATATCAAAGTTTTATTTTACATATGTCAACATGATAAAGGTCTTTGATTCAGGCACATTCTGCCTATGGTACAGTTTCATTATCTGATTGATGTGTCTGATAGCTGAGGGGAAGAAGGTAGGCGTGTGTTTGTACGATGTACAGTTATGGCAGAGAACAACATGCCTTTAATCATGGATGTGATGATTGTACAGCATTTTGCTTTCTCTATCAAAAGGAACACAAAAAACAGGGCTTTCAAGATATGTTTTAAAAAAAAAAAAAAAAAAGTAAGGTGGAAAAAGATTTCCATGAATAAAATGTGAAACCAAAATAATGTTTCATCTTAGTTTGTGTATACTGCTTGCGAATTAAGGCTATCATAAATTCTAAGTCCATATTTATTTAAGTCTTTTAAAAATGTATAATGCTTTTGGCAGTTTTTAAAGTTTTTAAATGACTAGGAAATTTAAATCTGGGTCATATGGAAAGAAATGAAGAAAAAAGGACTGAGATTTGGAAGTATTTTGTTTGTTTTGCATTTTGCCATCATGCAAACTTTAAGAAGCTGTACAGAAAATTTCTAAGGGCCTTAAATAAATCTCATATTCCAACCATTAGTTTTCACTGTGGTAAATATTCACACATCTACTTTTCCAGGAAGTTTTTCCAAGTGTTTTTAATTATATTATTACAGGTCACACCAGCCATGTATGCATGTATGTATTTGTGTGTGTGTGTGTGTGTGTGTATGTATATATATATATATATATATATATATTATGAAAAGCACTGTCAAAGCTATTGCAATGGATGCAGTTGAAATCCCGTGCTATCAGGCCACCTCAGACATGGACACCTCAATGACAGCATGTCTCATTAAAACCAACTTTTCAACCATTCAATTCTACTATAGTGAAATTGCATGAAATTTGAAAGGAAAATTCAATTCATCAAATTGCAACAACAGTAACAGCTGACAATATCAAGTCACTTGGCAACAAACTAACAAGCTAGCCAAGTAATAATTTAGTCATTAGTGATAACTTTATTGTTGGTGATTTTCTTCTCAAAACAGTGATTAGTATGCTCAGTGTTGTGAGCCAACTACTGTGTCTATATATTACATGCTCTAAAGCCAGTACTATGCAGCAGTACACCTGGCCCAGAGTTTAGTATGCATCACAGTTCTGGGATCAGAATAACAGTATGGTTTTTGTATGTTTACATTTAATGAGGAAAAACTATCAACATTTAACTTTATTTTGCCTAATAAGAAATACGACTTTACATTCAGAAAAATTGCAGGATTAAGTATTTGCTTGTATAAATCAATTCATTGTTTGATCAATGATGGCAAGCCAATCCTGGCCCAGTTGCAGCAAAACAGGCCCAAACCATGATACTACCACCACCATGTTTCACAGAAAGGGATGAGGTCCTTAAGCTGGAATTCAGTGTTTTTCTTTCTCCAAACACAATTATTTTCTTTCAAAAGGTTCTATTTTGGTCTCATCCGTCTACAAGACATTTTTTCCAATAGCCTTCCGTTTTTTTCTTGTGATCTTCAGCAATCCTTTTTGGAGAGCAGTGGCTATCTCCTTGCAACATTATCATTGGCCAATGCGAGAGAGGCCTTGCCTGGGCGGTGTGTTTGGGATCATTGTCATGCTGAAAGACCCATCCACGTTTCATCTTCAATGCCCTTTCTGATGGAAGGAGGTTTTCACTCAAAATCTCATGATACATGGCCCCATTCTTTCCTTTACATGGATCAGTCATCCTGGTCCCTTTGCAGAAAAACAGCCCCAAAGCATGATCTTTCCACCTCCATGCTTCACAGTAGGTATGCTCAGGATTCTTTCTCCTCCAAACACAACAAGTTGAGTTTTTACCAAAAAGTTCTATTTTGGTTTCATCTGACCATATGACAT